>QKZZ01000658.1:0-23790 GCA_003521265.1 Cetradonia linearis
CATTTTTTAATCGATTATTCCGATTTTCCTTACAGAGCACAAGAGCCACCCGCCAGGTCACCATCCACGTTCTGAGGGTCCAAGCAATCTCATACCGAGTGGGTCTTCTCGATTTGGGCCACATTTTGGGGACATTGCTTACATTGGGACGCTCTGTAGTAATGACAATGGCGGGCAAGAACGGCGGTCATGGAAGTCATCCAATCCACCTGCACCCAGTACGCAATTCTCAAGGTCACGGACACCAGATTGAGTCTGACATGGCTTCAATAGGTCAGACCACTATACCGCTACTCTGCGACATTACTGGGCGCCTCAATGTGGTTCTTCGTGGGTTCTACGAATTCTCTGACCGACTAGCAATTGCTAACGCTGTAAAGCTGATGTATCGCGCGAAGAAGGACGGACCTGTCCTTCTGGGGTGGAGGCATCCATGGGAGCATTGAGATAGTCCGAAATATCTTCAATGTCCAAGAACTGCAAGGGTTGGCGTTTTGGGTCGGAGCCTTCAGCCACGAGATAGATGGTGCGGGGCTAGGAAGGAGAGGCAGCACGATTGGAGGTTGCCAATTGATATCGGCAACCACACCTCTTGTAGATATAAGCAACAAGCGGGACCGTCCAGAGCATATTATTCAATAGAGCCAAGAGCGATGCGCTCGTCGTACAGTATCTTCGATCCGTGAAAAGCTTTAGACCCTTTACTCATGTCCAAACAAGAACATAGCAAGACAGGGCGTATTTTCAATTCTGCTATGTATGTAATAATGTATATGCGATTGCTGGCTACTTTTGGAAGAGATAATGCGATACTCCCCACGTATCACCTCCCTCGTATGCAAAGAGCTCCGCGCAGGCCATGTAAAAGATCTGCCATCTATAAAACCACATTGCTGTATTGTTCTTTCCGTAAGTCTCCTCCAGAAGGGGCCAGATTTCCTGCTTGCTATCATTCATCTTAGACAACCAGTCCTATAGCTATCAGCCAGAATCTGGTCAGACAAATTGAAAGGACCGAACAATTTACCTCGCACGTCTTAGCATAATGCTTTCCATTAACCCACCACTGTTCTTGCAATTTCAGGTCCCTTTGGAAGTAATGCAGCAGATCAGAACTGGGCATTGTCCCACCAGTGAAAAAGTGCGTGCTCATCCAACCATCCTCGAAATCGTATGGTGTAGTTCTGTGATTGAATATATGAACGAAGAGCTTTCCCCCCGGCTTCAGAGTCCGCGCAATCTTCGCCATCAACAGCTCGTAGTTCTTCATATGCTCAAAAAGCTCAATAGAAACTACACAATCAAAAGCGCCCTTCTCAAATTCGTATTCCACCACGTCTCCCGTAATGACCTTAAGATTCGAGAGTCCTTGCGAATTCGCTTGCCCGTCAATGTAGGTCTTTTGAGTTCTCGAGTTGGAAAAGGCTGTTATTTGCGAGTTGGGAAATATCTCAGCGAAGTAGAGTGCCCCAGAGCCCCACCCGCAACTTTGGTGGCCATGTCAGCCACAGCTGCGATCTCATGAATTACATCTCTCGCACCCTAAGTCTAGAATCTTCATGCCATCGACCAATTGGGCTCTCTCGACATACGTCTCCAGCATCTCCACCTCAGCCTGCCCCAGTGTTTCTTTCCCAGTTGGATAGAGGCAGCTGCTATACTTCATCCGTGGCCCTAGACAAGCCTGAAGGATTCCGGTACCAACTTCATAGTGCTGTGTATTCGCAATCTTGGTTTCAATGGCCATCGGGCGTGTGCGTAAAACATTAATGTATTGCATCTTCGTCTTGTATGCCTCTTCCAGTGAGGTAGTTCCAATTATGCGTATGCGGTCTTGCAGCTGGCGCCGTATGCCAAATCGAATGACAGCTTGTGGCAAGTAGCCTCCATCAAGAATCCAGTCTGTAGGCTTATCAGCTATGTCGTACTTATGGAGTGGAAGTTCTAAATAATTTGTATACCATAATTCATTTTGTCTAGTTTAGAGTATGGAACTACTTAGGCGCAATGAGTAGGCAAATGTAACATGGAGAAATCTTAAAGAATGACTGGGAGATGAGGAGCGGCTTTAAAGAAATTATTGGGAACGCACTAGGAGGGAAGGACGACTCTACGTAGGTCAGTGGCCAAATCTCGTACTCGTATTCCGCTTAGCCTGCCGACAATCCTCTTATATTATATTCTGCTTTCATCGTAAACAACTTCAAAATATCAAATAATATCTATTTACATCCTCATTTCTTCCAGTAATAACTTGTACTCTTTTCGCTTCTTCCGCCTGTGAGGCCATAATACATCATGCACCTTGCCCTGTACACACGCAAGCCACAAGAACACCTGCCGCTCAGCTATCCATGCGCATGTAAATCCACCAAGTACTAAGACCAGCAAGAACACTTTAGAGCCTACAGACACAGGCGTCAAGACCATCAGATCAGCAAGCCAGGTTCCGGCGTCGAATAACATGTAAGCAGAGAAGAGGGACGTAGCAACAATTGTGACCACAAAGGGTACTATGCACTGGTTAGCCATGTCTGCAACACATAGATTCATAAACGTACAATTGTTCCTCATACTCTGTCTAAATGGCGGACCAACGCTAAGTACAATTCCAGAGAATATGTACTGGAAGCAAGAGACTAAGAACAGAGTTGTATTCTCGGAATTCTCGACATTTGACTTTTCCTTGTCTAATTGCGGAGGAATGAACCTTGAAAGAGGTCAGTTGGAAGGTCTAGTAATAAAAACAATTGATCCACCTACCATGGCTGACGTTGCACAAATTCGAAACCAATCGCTTGTACGGCGATGCAAAGTAAGATTTGACCCAACAGTGGGGTCAGGACTTTCCGGGAGACCAGGCTTGCAGTTGGTCGCTTGCGGCAAAGAACTGGATATGGACCCGTCCATCCCACTGTCAGGTTATCGGTCAAATGGTCATCACCACCAAGAGGGGCCAGGCTTACTGAAGATTGCTATTGGCAACACTAAGAAAATATCAATGAATAAGAACTAGCCTCTAGTCAGTCGTGAATTCCAAGGCCACGAAAACGCGACAGATACCTGAAAGTCTCCCAGATTAGAACCCGATGTGTAAAGAAAGCTGACGGAGGTGAATTGAATTGCAGAATATAGACTCATGTATTTGAAACAGCAGAAGCTGGTCACAAGGGCGGCACGTCCCTCTCTTTTCGGTCTATTAGCAGATGACATACAATTCAAGGCTTACGTGATGGCCCACCGTATGACTTCTGGTACACATGATATATCAAAGACTCGGCTAGTAAAGGGGGCTGCAACAGAGGCTTCGGCCTCAGATAGTGATATGCCCACATCAGCGGCTTTCAGGGCACCGCAATCATTCGCACCATCACCGCAGAAACCACAGCAATAGTCTATGCTTTGTAGCTTTTCGACTAGCTCGTGCTTTTCATCGGGTGACATCCTTGCAAAGACTTGACCACGAGCAAGCATCTACAGTCGTAAGCGGAGTATCCAACAAATAAATCCCACGGATAATCACCCTTTTCAGTACGCTATCGTTCCCAAATCCAATGATCCATCGGAAGACATCACCACTAACTGCCAGAGAATAGTTTCGGAGGCTTGAAACGTCGTATGGCAGAGACGCATCACTTTCCGCTGGGGGAGGCAGTGGCTGTGACTATTAGGGATAATCCTCATTGGTAGAATAATACTGACCATGAGGGTGTTCTCGTCTAGTTCAAAAAGCGAGTTGTCTACACTCTGCCACTTCAAAAGAGCCTTGGGATCTCTGACATCGCCTGGAAGTTCTTCAGAGATGTCGACATGGAAAAATTGCGGGATAATACTTACCCTCCAAGAAATGTGGGATAAAACAGTGAGCCGTGCGGTCAATGAGATTACATTCTCTGGCTACACTAATAGCTGTAAGTATGTTGTCTCCGGTACACATAATCTTGCGAATGTCGGCATCGTTGAGTTCATCAATGGCACCAATGGTTGCAGGTTTTAATTTGTTTTCGAAGATGATGAACCCTAGAAATTCCAGGTCTGTTTCAGCTTCATGGCGTATCATTTTCTCCACCTTGGCCCAGTTAAGGATATGTATGTGTTTGGTGGCACAAGCAATTACGCGAAAGCCTCTGTGGGTATAGAAACCTAGCAACTCCTCGTAATCTACAGGGACTGGGCAGTGAAGTTAGGTGTGTAGAAAGACAAGTCTATGTCCGCAATCGACTTACAACTATCCTGGCGGCAGATTTCCCTCATGCACTCCGGTGCTCCTTTGACATAAACATCACCTCCAGAACAACCAGATTGACCGACGATTACACTTGCTCGTCGCAACTGCGATACAAATTCAAATGATTTCAGGTTTCCCAATTCTATTGGCGTGTTCTGTAATGCGTTCAGTAAGTTGTCTCTAGCTGCGCTTTCCAATTAGACTGACGGTCATGGATTCATTTGTGTCATCAATGCCATATTCCATGCCGGGAGGCGGTCGTGCAATTGAGGATGGGCTGTTCTGGGGACCTTCATCATCGACAACGTTGGTCTTCTGTGGGAGCTCTTCAAATGACCAGCCTGTAAATTCGAACATCTTGACATCGAGTGGATCACCTAGGAGCTGATCATCCACAGCACGAAGCGAATGACAGGTCGCCATCGTATAAAGCACAGCTTTATGGATTTCATAGTCAACTGTAGGATCCCGTTCATAGGCAGCACCAGGCAATAGGGTTGCTGAGTCGCCAAGAACGTCACTGAATCTAGTGTGTAGTCAGTATCACATCTGGCATACGGAAGCTTTGATGAGACCTCATTGCAGGCCGATGGACAACCCTAACACCCAGAACATCAAGGCCATCTTCAGTTAGGGTTCCTGTTTTGTCAAAACAGATCACGTCCAGCTTTCCACCTAAATTGACCCTGATGCACGTCAGATTGTTGAATACAGGCTTTTCATGTTCACATTTGAGACTACCTTTGGGGGCTGATACAATAGATTTTTTTCTTCTTCAGCCTCGATAAAGCAAAATTCGTGCCGATTGTTAAAGTTGCTGGCAAAGCAGGCGGTACGACGATGGTGATCAAATCCAGAGCACGGATAATGATCAAACGCCAGGCCAACTGTTCAGCATCAGCATATCATAAGACGTAAGTTCGCTCGGTGCTCACGCCAAGTCGAACAAAATTCACAAAAGAGGCGATAAAGCCCACTCCAGCTACTCCAGCCATAACAGATATATAGCGAAAGGCATCTTTGTAGAATTTGAAGCCTGACGGTTTGGGAAAGAGCATCGAACGGACGAGGGCACCTTTAGTGGTGTTGAAACCGGTTCTAACGACTATTGCCAATGCCACAGCTTCGTCGTCTTGTCCTTCCTGTGGTCGTCTTGCCCGAATTATCTTCGTGCCACTAAAAAGGAAGTGCTTGGCGACTTCCGCACTCATCGAGCTAGTACTCAGTTTTAGTAGATGTAGTGAGTCGTCCGTTGCTGGCGTTTTCGAGACAGGCACAGACTCGCCTAACGTAAACATTAGCCTACACTCCAGTCAACATGGAATATGTTGCCTACATACCCGTCAGCATACTTTCATTGACAATGCAGTCTCCAGCCAACAGGAGGCTATCACATGGAAATTGCGTCAGAGAAGGATCGGATACTTCGTACACATCTCCAGGTACAAGTTCATTGCTCTCTACCTGTCGCCCTATGATGACTTAGTTGGATAGACTTGACCTCCCAATTCTACTTACAAAAGCCATTTCGTAACACCCTCACCTCACATTCGAAGCGTGAAATCTCTCGAAGACGTTTCATGGTCTAATTGTTAGTGCACGTTCGCCAAGGGACTGCTGCAGCTTACAGATCTTGTCTCGATCAAGGTCGTAGTGATGCTGACGACAGAGATGAGGAAGATACAGGCTGCATAGTAATAATAATCGTCTAGAGACCAGAGGATCAGACTTGCGATCTGGAATATATAGAAAGGATGAAAGGCCTAGAAATGGTTAGTGAATTGCTTCAGCTTTCACTAACAACAAGACCCACTTCATCGACAAGTAGTTGGGGAATGGACTTCTCCTCAATCTCAATCTCGTTCTTGCCGAAGACTTGCTCCCTCCTATATCGCTCGTCACTACCTAATCCGGCTCTGATCGACTTTATGTCTGTCCAATTAGGATCTTTCCAATCGCTGCCCAGAACAAATTTGTCTTTCAAAGGATGGAAACAGAATCTTATGTAACGATAGTCCAGAAAGCGCAAATCCACCAGCACGGGGTCATCATCTTCATCGTACTCGAGGGAATAGCCCTTCTTTTCACTCAAGCCGAAAACTGTCGAAGCAACGTGCCCATAAGGCGTTTTAACACCCTTCTGTACTGTAAATTCGCCCCATTGGTTCTGACCGAATTTAGTTGTGGCTTTCGATTTCCGCTGGCGAGATAGCGTTCTCACCTCAACGACAACCCAGTCACATTCCCTCAAAGGCTTTGGGGAGCCTATCAAGCGGACCCGCCATCGTGGAAGCCAGCGAAAGACTAAATAGCCCAGGCCCAACGTTAGAATACAACAGCATAAGTAGACGAGGAAGCCTAGGTTTTGTGTAGTGAATCCGGCGACTACGATGGTCAAGTCCTCAGTCATAACGTATATCTTCTGACTGTATCTTGCTCCGTGTCCGAGACCGCTCGTGTCGGTCTTTGTGGAATCATGGCGAAGAAGGGGATTTTCTGTTGACGTCCTGGAGTAGCTAGAGGACCTGCGCCGCTTTGGCGATGTCGAGCCTGCCTCCAAGTCATATTCTAGGTCATCTCCACTACGCTTGGGAATGTCGGTTTCTTCTTCGTCTTCATCGACGATGACTTGATCGTCAGACCACACAGGGGATCCCTCGTCTTCTTGAAAGTACGTAAAACTTGCCATTGAATCTGCCCGAGGGCGCCGATGGGCAAAGCTAGTAATACTTGATGGGATACTTTCTGACATAGGACCCGCGAATACCTGAGCCTATTAGCTTTTTCCCATTTGTGTGTCCCTAGTAAAGATTGAATCACCAACCTCTTCATGGGCCATTTCAACGTCAGAGACAAAGCTGATACTGGGGCCGTGTCAGGCTCCGTCATCACATTGTGTAAGCGATAAGAAATGTCTCACTTGCTAATGTTTGAGTCCCTACGATACATAGGTCCATTTGAATGCCCATTGCTCATGACACTACCCCTACGTTCGAATCTTGAGCTGCTTCGACGCGAATACGCGATTGGCCTCGGGCTTGAATCCCCCATTGTGCACTCAATACCACCGTCCTCCTGCTCCTTCTCCGAGAAAATTGCCTTCTAGATGGCCATCTGATCCAGACTAACAGCCCGCATGGGTACAGCGAGCATGAATGAGACCGTTTAAAGGTGACACAACAATTGCAGAGCGGTTTTACTAGCCACGTTGTCTAGCTTGTGAGACGTCCACCAGGTCGTGAGACGGTCAGGATCTTCTTCCAGGACTATTGTAGCTCAATTGCCACCGGAGTGAGAAAGCTAACGATTATCTAAGCGGATGCAGCGTTTACAAAAAATGTGAGGATGATAAAACGGAATTCATAGCTCGGAAGTATATCTTAGTGCCACACGCGGGCTTGGCGCAGGCAAATTCCTACCCCATGGCAAGCCTTTGTTGAAACTCACTTCATGCTTCCAAGGATAAAATATTTTGAGACCCTACTTTTAGCACATCTTCTCGCCATCTAAGACTTCATCCTCTCAGCTCTGTTATACAAGTAGCTTCTTCACCATGTCTGAACCAATCCGCAATAAGAAGCTCGATCTACCCACCGCTCCGTAAGTCTTTCCTCCGGTGGCCACAAGGAAGAGTGATTGCTAATCCCAACTTTTCTGTAGAACTCCTCAGAACACTCCCGCCAATAATGCGCCAATCTCTTCCCATGCTGCCCAGCCCGGTGTAGCCAGTATCAAGGAAGGTTCGTCTAATACCCTCAACATAATCCGGACTACAAGCACCAGATGCTGCAGGTGTTGACTCACATTACGCAGAGGATCTAGATCGTGCAGCTACCGCTTCCATATTCGCTCAAAACCCAAAACTTGTGTCGATGATCCAGGGCAAGCTTGGTTCTCTTGTGGGCCGATCATCCGGATATATTGAATCTCTCCCCGCACCTGTGCGTCGTCGCGTCGCTGGCCTAAAGGGTGTACAAAAAGAGCATGCCAAGCTCGAAGCCGAGTTTCAGGAGGAAGTCCTACAGCTGGAGAAAAAATACTTTGCAAAGTACACTCCTTTGTACGAGAAGCGCGCCAAGATTGTCAACGGTGTTGCAGAACCTACAGAAGATGAGATAAAGGCTGGCGAGCAGGATGAGGAAGGAGCGGAAGACGAAGATGGCAAAGCAGAAGCGGCTGACAACGATAAGATGGATGAGGACCTAAATGGCGTTCCCGAATTCTGGTTATCTGCCATGAAAAATCAGATTTCATTAGCGGAGCTGATTACGGATCGCGACGAAGCCGCATTGAAGTATCTGACAGATATCCGTATGGAGTACCTCGAGCGACCCGGATTCCGATTAATCTTTGAGTTCGCCGAGAACGAATTCTTCACAAATAAGACTATTACAAAGACATACTTCTATCAGGAAGAGAGCGGCTACGGAGGCGAATTCATCTACGATCACGCTGAAGGGGACAAGATCGACTGGAAGGCCGGGAAAGACTTTACTGTGCGAGTCGAGAGCAAGAAGCAACGCAACAAAAGTGTGTCAACTTCTGAGCCAATTGCACTGGGGCCGCAAAGCTAATACCGTAGCAGACACCAAGCAAACCCGTGTGGTGAAGAAGACCGTTCCGACAGAATCTTTCTTCAACTTCTTCGACCCTCCAAAGGCCCCAGAAGACGACGAGGATGATGTTGCTTCGGATGTCGAGGAGCGCCTAGAACTCGACTATCAACTTGGTGAAGACATCAAAGAAAAGCTTATCCCTCGTGCAATCGATTGGTTCACTGGAGAGGCTTTGCAATTTGAAGAGGTGGACGAGGAGCTCGCAGAAGGCGACTTTGAAGATGAAGATGATGAAGACGAAGATGAGGAAGGCAGCGAAAAAGATGATGAAGAAGAGTCTGAGGAAGAGGTACGTTTATATGGGATTCTCACAAATATCCAAACTAATACTTTCACTAGGACGACAATTCGAAGCCTAAACAGGAGGCTGCGGAGTGCAAGCAAAGTTAGATCATGCTTCGTTTTTTTTTGGCGTTACTGGCATTGAGCTCGTGCGATAAAGTTGCTACGGTCTGCATGCTACGGTCTATATGCTCATACAGAAGGCAGACCTTGTTCCAATTCCTAAAGGTGCTTGCTGTGCCTTCAACTTACATCCTCCTGTGCTCAGTTCTCGAAGATAGAATCTGTCCGCACACGTTCACCAGAGAAGGTTATGTTTCGGTCAGCATATGAAGTTGCCACATTGATACTCGTGGCGCCGCGCACAGCACGATAAAAAGATACCTTTAGCTAGACATCTCAATAGTGTTAGAGAAGTTCGTTGACCACCCTTTGTGAGCCTCGCTAAGCCATTTAGGCGTCTAGAGAGACAATAAATTGTTCTGATTACTTTCGCATAATTCACCCGTTGAAACATCCCACACATCACTTTTGCCGGAGTTTACCCTGGTGTGGGTCACCGAACTTCGAGTCTGTTGCTTGTCAACAGACAAATTCACAAGCCAATATGATTTCGGCGGTGGATGTTACAGAGGCCCTTGACATAGAGCCGCCAACAACTGAGCTTGCACGGCGAGTATCGTCAAGTCTCGCCCTCTCAACATCTCCAAGTGGGACCTTTCATTCCTCGTCATGGGGTAAGGGTGGGGGGGGCCATTTGACGCGGACTTCCACGAACAAACAGTTGAAACCTTTCGCGACAGAGGATATCAAGATCTTACTACTGGAAAATGTCAATAAGACCGGCCGGGACTTACTCGAAGCTCAGGGCTATCAAGTCACTTTCCTGAAGAGTTCGCTACCAGAGGATGAGCTGATTGCCAAAATACGGTGGGGTAACGCATCAAACTCTTTAACACTACGATCACATAGCTGATTCTTGCAGAGATGTTCACGTCATCGGCATACGTTCAAAAACCAAGCTGACAGCTCGAGTCCTTCGAGAGGCCAAAAATTTGATCGTCATTGGCTGTTTCTGCATAGGAACAAACCAGGTCGACACGCAGTTTGCAGCCGAGCATGGTATCGCAGTATTCAACTCTCCATTCAGCAACTCACGGAGCGTTGCTGAGCTTGTCATTGCCGAAATCATCTCTTTAGCCAGACAACTTGGGGATCGCTCGAACGAGATGCATGCGGGGACATGGAACAAGGTTAGTAATGGTTGCTGGGAAATACGTGGGAAAAGGCTTGGTAAAGAGCACTCCATTTCTGGGATGTCATTATCTCATGTTCATTATAGGTATCATAGGTTACGGACACATAGGGTCTCAGCTTTCAGTGCTCGCTGAAGCATTTGGTATGACCGTGGTCTTTTATGACACGGTCAACCTCATGGCCTTGGGTACAGCTAAGCAATTACCGACCCTTGAGGCTCTGTTGAGAGTCGCCGATTTCGTGACGTGCCACGTACCGGAAATACCGGAAACGAGAAATATGATTGGTCGCAAAGAGATGGAGTATATGAAGGAAGGGAGCTACTTAATCAATGCGAGCCGTGGCAGCATTGTTGAGATACCGGCACTGATTGATGCTATGCGTGCTGGCAAGATCGCTGGGGCTGCTCTAGATGTCTATCCAGCTGAACCCGGAGGCAATGGGGACTACTTCACGAAAGATCTGAACCCTTGGGCTGAGGATCTTCGGAGCCTCAAGAACATCGTTTTGACGCCACACATAGGAGGAAGCACGGAAGAAGCCCAGAGTGCAATCGGCATTGAGGTCAGCGAGGCTCTTGTGCGCTATGTCAACGAGGGATCCACGCTTGGCGCTGTCAACATGCCCGAAGTCAACCTTAGGTCGTTGACGATGGATGAGCCAAACCATGTACGGGTAATCTACATTCATCGGAACATTCCTGGCGTTTTGAGAGGAGGTGAGGATATACAACGCTTGCAATAGCTCTTGAGGATTTGTTAACATGTGCAGTCAATGCAATCCTGGGCGATCACAATGTTGACAAACAGATGACAGATAGCAGAGGTGATGTGAGTATAAGTTAGCCTAAATAGAGATTCAAGCTGACGCCTTTTCAGGTTGCATACCTGATGGCGGATATTAGCGATGTTAACGTTACCGTGATCAAGGATCTATATCAGAGACTTGAGAGCTTGAGCTGTAAGGGGTCTTCAACACCCAACGCATTGGATACGGATTATACTAACGATACCGCAGCTCGTATCATGACTCGAGTACTGTACTGAGCTCTGTGTTGCCGTGGGCTTCAACATCTCACGACACAAACGTATTCCTCTCCCCCGGGTGCCCGAGGCTTGAATCGGGATCCCTTGACAACCCCTTGTTACTGTCACTTGTGATAACACTGAAATTTCATAATTCCTACCGAGTTCATAGAGATTGTTGTCTGGAGAAGATCAATCATCAACATAGGTGAACAGCGGCTCCGCTCCTCAACTTTCGACTCCGCGGGTGGCGCTCGAAAAACTAAAGCATTTAGACCTAGAAATAGACTGCTTATAAACACGGATGCATGAAGCGCACGAAGAGGACTTTGAACTGCCTTCGTAAACGTGAACTAATGTAGGAAGAAATTTGCATGTGAACGGTGCAAAAACACGTGCCCCTGAACACCCACTCCATTTTTAGCGTACTTTTTAGAACCTCCGCATTCAGTCCCCAAATACCAACTGGCACTTTTTTCCACGCATACCATTCTCTACCCCAAGAACATAGAAGAACTTCAGTCGCTTGCGCCTAGCCTTGCTAGAGCCCCTGACACTCTGCCACGTTGTCAAAAAGGCTACTGCAACCTCTGCTTTCAACTCAGCAAACCGTAAAATTGTTTTCCTTTGGGGCATTGTCAACCACACTGGCGGGCTTCAAGAGCCCCTCTCCTTGAGGTGCCATGGTACACAACTACGATGTTGGGACCCGGGCATGGCAACCCGACCCTACGGAAGGATGGATTGCCTCGAAGGTGGAGTCGAAGAATATTCGGGGGGATAAAGTCACACTACTCTTCCGGCTGGCAAATGGCGAGGTGAAAACCCCCCCATATGGGGTCAGAAATTTGATGCTGGAAGCTCACATTCATCGTATTATAGGCAAAAACGGTCGAGACAACCGTTGCTATTCTTCAGGACGGCACGGATGCATCTCTACCTCCCCTTATGAATCCGGCGATTCTCGAAGCTAGCGATGACCTTACAAATCTATCCCATCTTAACGAGCCCGCAGGTAGGTCGATAAAAAAAAACAAAGAATAGCCGAGAACTGAGTTGACAACATTGTAGTCCTCCAGGCTATCCGGCTCCGGTACTCCCAGAAAGAAATTTATACGTACAGTGGTATTGTCCTAATCGCTACCAATCCGTTCGCTCGGGTAGACTCCCTCTACGTTCCTGGCATGGTGCAAGTCTACGCAGGCAAGCAAAGATCCTCTCAAGCACCTCATCTTTTCGCTATAGCTGAAGAAGCTTTTGCGTGAGTGCCTCCGGTCCTGCGGACCGAATGAGATACTAAGCATTCTACAGGGACATGTTGCGAGATAACAACAATCAGACTATCGTAGTGTCGGGCGAGTCAGGAGCAGGCAAGACAGTTAGCGCCAAGTACATTATGAGGTATTTCGCAACTCGAGAGTCACCAGATCAACCAGGAAAACGAGCCAAGGGCATAGCAGATGTAATGAGCGAGACGGAGGAGCAAATTTTGGCGACTAACCCCGTCATGGAGGCATTTGGCAATGCTAAGACGACGAGGAATGATAACTCCTCTCGTTTTGGAAAATACATCGAAATCCTGTTCGACAAGAAGACAGAGATCGTTGGTGCTCGGATAAGGACATACCTACTTGAGCGTTCAAGATTAGTCTTTCAGCCATTGAAGGAGAGAAACTATCATGTCTTTTACCAGCTGGTGGCTGGAGCTACAGAGGCAGAGCGGCAAGAGTGGGGTCTACTCCCGGTGGAACATTTCGAATATCTCAACCAAGGCGGTACACCTGTGATAGAAGGTTTGGATGATAAAGCAGAGTTTGATGCAACCCGTCAATCTTTGACGACTATTGGGGTCAGCCAAGACAAGCAAGCACAGGTCTTCGCCCTGCTCAGCGCGCTTCTACACTTGGGTAACGTAAAGATCATAGCCACAAGGACAGACTCTGTTCTGCCATCGACAGAACCATCTCTTGTTAAGGCCTGTCAGATACTCGGAGTTGACGCCAGCGAATTTGCTAAATGGACCGTTAAGAAGCAGTTGATAACTAGGGGAGAAAGGATTTTGTCGAATCTTACTCAACAGCAAGCGGTGGTGGTTCGGGACTCCGTTGCCAAGTTTATATACTCAAGTCTATTTGACTGGCTTGTCGAGACTATCAATGCGGGTCTGGCTACGGACGAAATTAGCACTAGGGCCACAACCTTCATTGGGGTCCTTGATATCTACGGATTCGAACATTTCGCCAAAAACTCCTTCGAACAATTCTGTATCAACTACGCCAACGAAAAATTGCAGCAAGAATTCAATCAGCATGTCTTCAAGTTGGAGCAGGAGGAATACCTAAGAGAAGAGATCGACTGGACGTTCATCGACTTCTCGGACAATCAGCCTTGTATCGACCTCATTGAGGCCAAGCTTGGCGTTCTGGCGCTCCTTGATGAGGAGTCACGACTTCCTATGGGATCTGACGAGCAGTTCGTAACGAAGCTACATCACAATTACGCGAACGATAAATCTAAATACTACAAAAAGCCTAGATTCGGGAAGTCATCTTTCACTGTTTGCCATTACGCTATCGATGTTACATATGAATCGGACGGCTTCATCGAGAAGAACCGAGATACTGTGCCTGACGAGCATATGGAGGTTCTCCGTAAATCTGCAAATGTCTTTCTTATAGAAGTTTTAGAAGCAGCTTCGGTTGTTCGGGAGAAAGACTCTGCAACCGCTTCGAACGCCAAAGCGGCAGCTGCTCCAGGGAGAAGGATGGGTGTCGCTGCTAACAGGAAACCAACGCTAGGTGGCATCTTCAAGTCGTCCCTAATTGAGCTGATGCACACCATCAATTCGACTGACGTGCACTATATACGTTGCATCAAGCCGAATGAGAGCAAGGAGGCCTGGAAGTTCGAAGGTCCGATGGTCTTGGGCCAACTGCGAGCTTGTGGTGTACTAGAGACGGTTAGAATTAGTTGCGCGGGCTATCCGACAAGATGGACATACGAGGAATTTGCCCTGCGGTACTATATGCTTGTACCATCTCAATCGTGGACTTCAGCCATTAGAGAGATGGCGAATGCTATATTAAAGAAGGCACTTGGACAAGGAACCAATAGAGGACTTGACAAGTATCAATTGGGGCTAACCAAGATCTTCTTTCGCGCTGGTATGCTCGCGTTTCTGGAAAACCTCCGCACAACCAGGCTCAATGAATGTGCTGTCATGATACAAAAGAACCTGCGGTGCAAGTACTATAGGAGAAAGTATCTTGAAGCGAGGAATTCGATATTACTACTTCAAGCACGGACTAGGGGTTACCAATCACGGCAAAGGGCCGAAGAGGTACGCCAAATTCGGGCTGCGACAATCATCCAGAAAGTCTGGCGTGGCCACAAGGACAAGAAGCGTTTCAACCAGATATTGGCAAACATTATCATGCTACAAGGTGTCACTAAAGGTTTCCTCTACAGGAGAAAGCTTATGGAAACAAGAGTCGGCAACGCAGCTGTCACAATACAGCGATCATGGCGGACGCGAAGACAACTACGTTCGTGGAGGCAGTATCGTAAGAAGATTGTCATCATCCAGAGTCTGTGGCGAGGGAAGAATGCCAGGCGAGGTTATAAGACGCTGCGTGAAGAGGCTAGAGATTTGAAGCAGATTTCGTACAAGCTAGAGAACAAAGTGGTCGAGTTGACTCAGTCGTTAGGTGCCATGAAGCGGGAGAACAAGGCCCTCATTGCTCAAGTCGAGGGTTATGAGAACCAACTGAAGTCTTGGAAGACCAGACACAATGCCCTGGAGAACCGTTCAAAGGAGCTCCAGGTTGAGGCCAATCAAGCTGGCATTACAGCTGCGCGACTGAGCGCTATGGAAGAAGACATGCGGAGATTACAGCGAGTATATGATGAGTCTATAGCGAACACGAAACGTCTGCAGGAGGAAAGCAAGGCCCTCCGGGAGTCGCTTCGGACTACTAAGATCGAATTGGTCGATGTGAAGCAAGCTGGGATCGACCATGAGAACGAGAAAATGTCTCTGCGCCAGCAGCTGGCAGATCTTCAAGATCAACTGGATTTTGCGAAGAGAGCCATGCCTGTCAATGGCGAGCTTGCGAATGGGCATGTTCCACTAGCGCAGACTAATGGCCTCATAAATCTAGTCTCATCGAAGAAGCCGAAGCGAAGAAGTGCAGGGGCTGAGAGAGTGGAACCAGACCGCTTCAGCTCCGTATATCATCCTCGTCCAAGTTCTATGGCCATCACCACTAATACCCATCGTCAAAACAATTCCGGCTCAACATTTAGTCCCGCCCTAGATAACGTAGAGTTCGAATTGGAGAATCTCCTTTCGGATGAGGATGGGTTGAACGAGGAAGTAACTGTGGGCCTCATTAAGAACCTCAAGATCCCCGCGCCAAGCACGACGCCTGCGCCAACTGACAAAGAAGTTTTGTTCCCTGCCTACCTGATCAATCTTGTTACATCCGAGATGTGGAACAACGGGTTTGTGAAGGAGTCGGAGCGCTTCCTCGCTAATGTTATGCAATCCATTCAACAAGAAGTCATGCAGCACGAAGGCGATGATGCTATCAATCCTGGCGCTTTCTGGCTTTCTAACGTTCACGAGATGCTATCCTTTGTATTCCTTGCCGAGGATTGGTATGAAGCACAGAAAACGGACAATTACGAATACGACCGGCTTCTGGAAATCGTGAAGCACGATTTGGAGAGCCTTGAATTCAACATATACCATACCTGGATGAAAGTCCTCAAAAAGAAGCTGCAGAAGATGATCGTACCCGCGATTATCGAATCCCAATCGCTTCCAGGATTTGTGACCAGCGAAAGCAGCAGATTTCTTGGCAAGCTCCTACAATCCAATAACCAACCCGCATACAGCATGGACAATCTTCTAAGTCTGCTGAATAATGCATTTAAGGCTATGAAGGCGTACTACTTAGAAGACTCCATCATCACACAGACCTTGACTGAGCTCTTACGGCTGGTAGGCGTTACAGCCTTCAATGATCTCCTCATGCGAAGAAATTTCCTTTCCTGGAAACGTGGTCTGCAGATCAACTACAACATTACCCGGATCGAAGAATGGTGCAAAAGTCACGACATGCCAGAGGGCACTCTGCAGCTTGAGCATCTCATGGTATGTTGAGACAGCCAAGATCCCACGAGCGTGGCTGACCCTTCTTTTAGCAAGCGACGAAGCTACTCCAACTCAAGAAAGCTACCTTGAATGATATCGAGATCATCCAAGATATCTGTTGGATGTGAGTACAACCTTATTTAATGTTGCAGACAATGATAGAACGCTAATTTAGTACACCAGGCTATCGCCCAATCAAATACAAAAGCTCTTGAACCAATATCTGATCGCAGATTATGAACAGCCGATCAACGGAGACATCATGAAAGCTGTAGCCTCTAGGGTAACGGAGAAAGGCGATGTACTTCTCCTAACGGCTGTCGACATGGAGGACAGCGGTCCGTACGAAATTGCTGAGCCTCGTGTAATTACCGCTCTCGAGACCCACACGCCCTCCTGGTTACAGACTCCTCGACTCAAGCGTTTGGCAGAGATTGTGTCAGTTCAAGCTGTAGCACAACAAGAAAAGCTTGAATTCGAGATACCCGAGCAGCAAGACATCGGTGAGGGCAACGGGCTTAGAGAGATAAGCGACGGAGAGCTGGATCCTGCACCTCCATATCACTAGATCCGGGTTGCGTGTGCTTAGCTTGTGATGCCAGTGACGATACCCATTTTCCGTATTCGTGTACCATATTTCGGGCATGGTTGGGCCATTGCTACGGTTCGCATGTTGGATTTGAGCGGGTGGGTGAAGATGTTTGCATTTACAATGCGTTCAGCCAGATGCTGTCAACATGAATGGTCAGCTGCATATGAGGTATCCATTTCGAGCGATTGGCGACGGCGTATTGATTGGTCTTTGGAGGTGACGGTACACATATTGTCGAGACCTTGATGGAGGTCCGAGGAGGCCTTGCCTCGACTGTCTAGAAGACGAAGCTTTTCTCATAGTAAATGTATAGCCTACTATTATTGTATACCTCATTTTTCGTTCTCATTTTAGAGTAAGTTCCAGAGGAACAATTTAGGTTACACATAGCCATCTTAATCACGTGATTATACGAGGCGGGGCCGCCAAGGCTGCCAAGCGGGGCTATACCCCCAGCTAAGCCCCTATCGGGTTAGCCATTGCTGACTCCGCACATCTGAGTGTAAACTTCTGTTTATTTACTTGTAACCTCTATTAAAACATTACACTAAATACCAAAAACTGATTTACGATAGACTTGCTCCTGTACTTAATGCTTAGAAGATAATTTGAAAACAAAAATCGTGTACTGTACTAAGATTTTTTGGAATTTCAGGGTGGAATCTGGTCTTTTAAAGGATGTAACATGTTAAGAGAAAAAATTCTGGTTGTGAAAAATTCGTTGACAGATTATTTACTTATGATTTAAGATGTTGTTTTAATGGGTTTGTACACGCTCAAAACGTGCCGCCCCTAAGTCAGTAGCGGCTAACCCGATAGGGGCTTAGCCGGGGGGAGCATAGCACGTCTAAGGTACTCAATTTGAGCCGTTTTTGCTTGATCCTTTTCATAGCAATTTAGATGGCTAACGAATTATGAACTTGCTGTCGCCCCCATCCTGTTGCTCTTCATGTAGGCGGAGGTTCACCAGTACCTTTCAAGCCTCGTTACCATTGATCTTCACCTTGATATGATCCTGCTCATCTGTTTCTTAGGGCCGCTCCTAATTGCTGTATGCCTTAATTGTCATCTCAAAGATATCCTGATCTGAATCTTCTATCACCTCTTCCTTGGGATTCAGAAACATATGAATATTCATGGTAGCTTTAATCCTTCCCTGGTTGGCCTACAGCTTAATCTGATAAGAGCCATTGAATGAGGTGGGGATAAGTTCAGCTTCAGGAGGCATAGGAATTGGCGACAGCAAGCTAGGAGGCAGGATTCAAAATCCTTCTTATAACGATGCCCACGAAGGATCTTAAGGATACTAGCCATAATCGTTATGGAAAGGAAATCGTTAGTTTGTGTGTGATAACGCATCACTAAAGCAAGGATAGTATTGCTAAAGCGAAGATATACTTCAACAGCATTTCTAGTTTGATATAGATGCGCCTAGGCTTCGATAGCGTGGAGGGCGTCATGGAATGTATGTCACCTTTCCAGTCAATCTGTAGAAGTTACCTGGAGCTATCCACAATGCTGCTGTGGACGGAAAGACTTATCGCCGTCCTTGGCCTCCTCTCACTATCATCAATGGCCCTCATCGGCCATTTCCTGTCACGAAGAGGCTCACCCGCCACCCAATGGATCCAAGCGCTCAAGGGCCAGCCTGTTGAGCCATGTCCCGCCAAGCTCGACTGGCTGGTGGGTCTTGACCTCACATACCCTATTAAATATGCACATCGAGATATCATTATCAACCCAAGTTCCGATGTGAAGCGGGCTTCCATTACCAAGCTCGACAGCTCCCTGTTCCCTGACTTTCAGACCATAGACCTTACCAAAGGTTCTGCGATCGAGTTGAAGCATTGTGCAGAGCCTCTTACTCTCGATTTCCCAGCCTCCAAGAAAAAGCCCAGCGACGCCTCCCACGTTATTTTCGGTATGTCGACCACGCTCAAAAGACTGGACGATTCAACCGCTCAGCTTCTTCGCTGGCTCCCTCACACCCACGCCAAACTTTTTGTCATTGTCATAGAGTCGGAGCGGACTAGAGAAGATGGTACAGAAACGGTTGCAGCAGATCCTGCGCAGATAAAAGGCCTGCAGTCAAAATTGCGTGGCTTAGGCATGGATGTGACCTTGGTTGAGCCCCTTAGCCTCCAAGATACCTTCAGTGAGAAATACCTGTCATTAGTGAAAGTCATGTATGACAACGGTAATAATGAGACGTTATGGATGAGTTTGTTGGACGATGACACCTTCTTCCCATCGATTACAGCCATTCTTTCTATGCTTAGCAAATATGATCCTCAAGAACAACACTACATTGGCGGCCTTTCAGAACATTGGGGGTCTGTCGTAGCCTATGGAATGATGGCATTTGGCGGAGCCGGCATATTCCTTTCAACGACGTTGGCTGAAGTTTTAGCCAATAACTATCAAGTCTGCAAAGAGTCTTCCCATGAAAGCGCTGGTGACTACTTTGTGATGCAATGCATCTATCTGCTCACAGATGTCAAATTGACGAACGAAGGCGAGCTCCACCAAATCGACTTGAGTGGAGATCTATCTGGTATCTACGAAGACGGTCGCTTACCGCTATCTCTACATCATTGGAAAACTAGGGGTGGAGGTCAAGAAATCGACGGTCGAGGAGTAAACCTGCCAATGATGCATACCGTTGCGGACGTCTGTGGCGACTGCTTCCTTCAGCGGTGGCAATTTCGGGACGATATGGTCCTCACTAACGGGTACTCTATTGCATTCTATCCCAATAGCAGCCTAAAGAGCCTCAATATGAGAGCGGTGGAAGAGACATGGGCCCAGCCTATCGGGGTTGAAGGGTCTTTCAATAGTGGTGTCGACCATTCCCTAAAGCCTACAAGACGAAAATTGGCACTGGATAATGAGAAAATACAGTATAGGCTCATCAACTCTGCCGTGGTAGAGGGGGTTGTACGACAATCATATTTTCACCAAGGGGTTGGCGAAGATCTCGACAGCCTCTTGGAAATTTTCTGGATGAGCGAGAAAAGCGAAAATGCAACGTGACGTTTTGCAAAGCGCATAAGCGCTCAGAAATAGCCTCGAGTAAGCTGTGTATGAGTACTTTGTAAATATGTGTATTTTTTGAGCGTTGGCTAGCGAGATTTTTGAGGGCTCATATGGCTCCGGTTTGTATGGTCTGTGGGTGATAACAAACTGATGTCTTGATGATAAACCATCTCGCACGTTCTATGCCTTACGTTTGACGATTTGGCATATGAGGCAAGGCTAAGGATTTTATGTCATCTTTTTCGAATATATACCCACTTCTTCCATGTAAAATATATACCTCACCATCCGAAAGTAATGGAATGAGATCCTGATGGACCTGCCACTTCATTCTACCCTTTGATTGCCAGAATTGCGTTCCTAGAAGAGAATTGCCACGAACTGGTACCCAAACTTTTAAATGTCGAGATAGTTCTGTCTGCTCAGTAGCCTACGATCTATTATACAAGCAAGGCAAGGCTAGCCGCACCGCCGACCCACCGTTCTTCAAATCTCATCCACCTACACATCTCAACCCTCACATCCGTAGCACAATCAAAATGCCCCTCAAAGAACTCAACTTCATAACCGGCAACAAAAACAAACTCGCCGAAGTCCAGTCCATCCTCGGCCCCATCATCCCGCTAAAATCCCAATCTCTAGACCTGACTGAAATACAAGGCACCATTGAAGAAATCTCTAGGGATAAATGCCGGAGGGCTGCTGAAATTGTACGTCTAGATATCTCATCTTCAAACTACAGTTGTTTCTACAAATAACTCCGTACGACTCCTGAGTCTAATTTCAATGTGTCTACGATTGGGTTGGACGTCGATTGCTAAAGGAATGGAGGGTTATGTAGGTGGGAGGTCCAGTTCTGACGGAGGATACATGTTTGTGTTTTAATGCGTTAAAGGAGTTGCCGGGGCCGTACATGTATGTTTGCTTTTCTCCCCCATACTTTATTTCTGCAGTAGGAATACTATGTCTTCTGAATTTTCTGGCTGAAATAGGATACACTATCTTCAGAAAATGGTTCCTGCAAGCTCTCGGCCACGAAGGCCTTAACAACCTACTTCTCGCCTACGAAGACAAGTCCGCCCAAGCTGTCTGCACGTTCGCGTATTGTGAGGGTCCGGGACATGAGGTTCTGATTTGTGAGGGGAGGAATAGTGTAAGTTGCTTCGAGCGAGCGCTTTCTTGTCTAATTGGCTTGGTTGACTTGATTTGTGGCTTTAGGGGAAGATTGTGCCGGCGCGAGGGCCTACTAATTTTGGTATGTATGAGTGATCATAGTTTTTGTTTTAGGGGGGGATGAGGGTGGATGAGGAAAGATTGACTGACCGATAGAGTGTAGGCTGGGATCCGATATTCGAGTATGAGGGCGAGACGTATGCCGAAATGGATAAAGCGAAGAAGAACTCGCTGTCTCATCGTGCGCGTGCGCTGGCGAAGTTGAAGGAGTGGTTGCAGACTCAGATATAGCATCTATAGGTCGTCGTCCCAACTCAATCGTCCTTGCCTTTCTCATCTTGATCCTTCTTCCAATGTTGAATCCACGTCTCGATCCTCTCCACATTCGCCTCCAGATCCTCCACTTCATCACTCCTCAACTCCACCACAATCTCCTCATCATAAGCCCCCCTCGCCTCTTCCAACAGCACCTCCATAATCTCTGAATCCATATTCTCCTGCAGCTTTTTCTCAGGATATTGCCGTGCTTTTAGCCGGTCATAGAGCTTCGTGGTGTCCGTACGCAGCACGACTACGAGATCGATCCAGGACTTGGGGAAGAGGTCGCAGGCGTGCCAGTCTATTATATACCCGCCGTTTGGGACGCCATCATCCTCTAAGGCGTCCAACAGCTAGTAGATCGAGTTTTAGCTTCAACGGATGCTGGGAGTTTTGGGAGGAGCGAAAATACCTTATCCTCATCGACAATCCAGCTCTTATGTTCGTCATCCCAGCCATCATGACAGCCGCGGTCTTTGACGATCTGGTTGATGAAGAAGTGCTTTAGACCTGTGTTGGCGGCTAGTTGCTCGCAATGACTTGTTTTGCCTACGCCGGGCGTGCCAGTTAGAATGATATTGGGTTGGGTTCTATTAGGCATCTTGAGAAGCTTAGGAAGAAAAAAGGTTTCTGGAAGTAGGCGTTTTGCGAGCCGGCTTTTGGGGACTTTTCGGGGCTTGATCGCCCTAAGATGCGGCTGGATTGTCCCCCGCGGCGCCTAGTCATAGGCGCTGTTCAGGGCGAGCCTGGCGTGTGATGTCAGGCTTACCAACTAAAAGATCCACACATCCTTCAGAACACAGAAACGTGTGAGTATATTTGCAGACCTCGTAACTTGAAATCTGGCGTATTGATCAAACAACATGACTTTCATAGTCGGTGGAGTTATAAAGCATTGATTGGCGATAATGTCTTCTCAAAACCTTTCTATATTCGAAGAATTGCTTCCCAGAGATCGCTCTACTTTAGCTAGTCAAGCTCTGCTTCTATTGCTAGTAATTGTATGCACTACTCGTTTCCTCAGCGGCAGAAAATATGATTCAGATATATCGAGCTGGAAAGAGAACAAGCGCAGAGTTCCTACAGTTCCATACTGGTTCCCCTATTTTGGTCATGTTTTCCACCTGTTATTCAATCCTGTAAGCTTCCTACAGAAGGGTAGGTGCGTACAATATGTCAATTTAGCAACATAGAAAAAGAATTTGACAGTATGAAAAGGCAAAAAGCACCATCCGGCATCTTCGCCCTCAATATATTCGGTTCGACGTATAACATCATCTGGACACCTTCACTCATTGATACCATTTTCAAACCCTCCAATCCTGCTCTCAGCGCCAGCTCGCCTCGCTGGAGACTCCTCTGTAATATTTTCGGCGCAGACAAAGCCCGTAAAGCCGAATACCTGCAATCGAATTCAGACGCCTATTCTTGCCTGCAAGATGGACTCTCCAGCGATTCGAAAGCCTCTGAGATTAATCGAACCACGCTCCACGCCATCCAAGGACAAATTCCTCACCTCGTGTCGTTCGCCGAACGGCCAATCGACCAAAATCCATGGGAGCAGAACGCTAATCCGGTGCTTCATAATTCTTCTGCCGTCGAAATAAATCTCTTCGCCTTAATAACTCGCTTCGTAGCCCACATCTCCCTCCCCTCCCTTCTTGGCACCGAATTCCTAGAGGTCTATCCGTCTACGGTAGAGGATCTATGGGATCTCAATGGCGGATTGAACTGGTTGATCTGTGGATTCTCGAGATTGTGGGGGATCCCTGCTCTGACACGAGCACACATCGCTCGAAGAAAACTCCTTAGCGCAGTAAACTCGTACCATCGAGCACTGGACCGTGTGGCTGGTGGCGAGGAACCCAGGGAGCCGTGGAGGGAAATGGGTGACATTAGCGACATAATGAACCAGCGAAGCAAAATCTGGAGGAAGCATGGTACGAGTGCGGGCGTCAGAGCGAGCTGTGATCTTAGTCTTCTTTGGGCGTAAGCACCACCTCCCTAAACATCATCATTCCACTAATATAATTTGCATAGCACGAGCAACAAACCCGCCTCCCTCATTTTCTGGCTCCTCCTCCACATCCACTCCACCCCTACCC
>QKZZ01000660.1:0-11816 GCA_003521265.1 Cetradonia linearis
GAATATGTGTTTTCTATATTGTTTTTTTTTTGTCATTGGGCGATGGATGGAGATTGATGTGTGGAGTTGGTTATGTTATGGGGGATATTCTTGACGTGTGCGGTTTGCTATGTGATATGCGGAGGGTTTTGGGTAGTTTGATACAAGCTTGATTTAGGGCGAGTGATTTGGATTTATAGGAGTTGGGTTGAGGATGGGGTTTTTGGGTTTAGTTTTGTGCTGAGTGTGTAGGATGAGAGGGCTGCGGAGGTATGAGGAAGCTGGTGGGATTGTATAGTGTCGAGGGGTATGTGGTCGAGGTAATGATAGGTTGGGTCGGGAGGGAGAATCTGTCGCAAATACCACTGCACCAAAAAACGCGGCCGTTGCTCAGTGAGCGGTATTGTGGTAGTTATTCTTTTCTGACAGATTCTTTGGGCGCTAGGGCAAGAAGCAAGAATGTGGAGTGAAAAGAATTTGGACAGTTCTGTCACGTTCAGTAAAGACGGCAAGCTAGATGTTGAAAAGGCTATGTGCAAGTCTATGTACATTATTCGGATCATACAATTCTGATATGAAAAAAGATAGCCAGCCCTAAATAACAAAATTTCCAGAATGATAGTATGTATGTAAGTTGCAGGGGCGATTCTCTGGGTTAAATGCCAAATAACGAGTGTTAGTATTCGTCCATCCATCCATCCAACTATCGAGTTTGAAGCAAAAGTAGGTATCATATAAGAAGCAAGCAGATGGCATCGCATCCAAAGACCGCGTCGCAAACTTTTCGCATGCAAATCGCAGCCGAGCCAATGTCCAGCACCAGCTCCGAGCGCCTCATCCCGTCCTCACTCACCCAATCAGTCTTCCAAAAATCAAAATCAATGGATATAGTTGCCATGAGGCAGAGCGACAAAAAACGCCGTCAACGGCAGACTTATTAGGACAGCCCAAATATGACTCTGCACGACGATTCTATCTTGCAATAATCGGATGGTCTCGTCCTGCACCCAGATGCTCTTGGTAAAAATCTTCTGTAAAAGCGGTTTCTGCTGGTACCGCTCAACCCACAACTCGTGGCTATAACTATTTGAGGTGCCGAATGTTTCCATCGATACGCCTTTCTTCGAGCGGCTGGTCATACTGAAAACATCATCGGTGGAAATGTTTGCTTCATCGTCTGCGGCGCGGTCGAAACTGCTTACTGAGGCCCAATCATTGAATTGTTCCCAAGGTCGTAATGCGCGGTGGTGGTTCATGTGGATGATGACGCAGAGGCCTTTGTATGCGGCAACGCCGATATCGAAACCGATGAAGAAAAGAGGGAAGCAAAAGAAGCGCCACCAGCGGGGGACGTTGCTTAGGCAGAGGAGCACGCCGAGAATGACGGCGAGAACGACGTGGGCGATGCCGGAGCTGCGGACGAAGAAGACGCGGGGCTTGTTGCCATTGCAGATGGACCAGCGAATGAAATTGGGGTGAGATTGGCCGCGGAGAGTGGCTTCGACCATGTCTTTGATGAGAGAAAGGGCTGATGGGTGAGTTGTGTGCTGCAGGGCGTGGAGGACTGCTGCTCGGTTGCGGTGAGAGAGGTTGAGTTCTCGTGGTGAGTTTGGTGCGAGGTAATGTGAGATTACGCGGTTGATTTCCGAGCGGAATGGTTGAACAGAGACTGAAAGTTATTAGACGTGGAGCGTATTGTGAACAATAGAGAATGAAGACGTACCGGCTTGCCATTTCAGACCCATCTGCGTGTTTGCATCTGCCACTGAATCTGCTGCACTGGCCTTGGTGCGACCGGTTGAGCCAGATAGGAAGGATTGCTTGTCGAAGTTGGTTGGCGATACTGGTGCTTCTGTTTTATCAAAGTCCACTTCATAGGTGTTCATTCCAGGCCTACTGGGCTCTAAAGGAAGGGGAATTTGCTGGTTTCGGTCGTTGCCGTATGGCTGTGGTGCTTCCACTTGGTACCATGGTGGGGAGAGGATTTGCTCAGATTTGGGTGCAGTGTAGAATCTCCGTGTGTAGTCTTGGAGCCATAGCCAGAATTGTAAGTTCTCAGCGTCGTGTGAAACGTATACCAGGTAATCCTACGAAGTTGGGTCAGCACCACAGTCTTACTGATAGAGCGATAGGCGCACCATAAAGTCTTGAAGCGCACATGGTGGAAATGCTCGATTCTGAATGACCTTCTCAAATGACAGTTCTGGGGGTATGGCCCTCTTGTGTTTCTGTGTTTTTTCAACGTAAATCTGACATTGGGTCGAGTTCATAGGGCCGGGGACTTTGGCGACATGGTCGGGTCGCCTATAAAAGAGAATAGACATATTGAGAGAAAGAAGGAGCGATATCAGCAAAATGTCGTTGTGACTATGCCTGATGTTATGTCAAACATTCCAAAAACTGAAGCTCAGAATATCCAAGCAGGGGCGGAGGTTGGAGATGATCAGGAGGTATGAGACGGGGGGGGGAGGGATAGTAAGGTTGAGAAGGAGAGTTTATACGCAGCGGATATGTCCAATGGTTCTTATTGGTCCGGGGGAATGGTACGAAGGCGAGCGTAGTATGCTAGGGACCGTACCACGTACATTCGATATGGGAAGGTGGTGATGTGGTGATGATGGTGATGATGGACTAGAGTAATTCGAAGCAAGGCGATGCCATGTGCGCCGGGAACACAACGTGCATTAATGAGCATTCCCTTCGCAGTCATTTAGCAAATTCTACGGGGCACTGTGATTGGTTTCGCTAGCATTGGCTGCATAAATGCTGATATTGGCTGCCGATTTAGACGTGTTCTTGACGGGAGAGGGTAGGGTGAAGAAGACCTGAGGGACCACCCTTTCAGCCCTCTCTAGGACTAACCGAGAGTAACTTGCAGCTTCACGTGCATTGTGCATTAAGCATTGTGCATCTCCTAGCACCGCCGTCTTTCGCCGCCGTAGTGACCGCGTGAGTATCCAAGTTGTGACTTTGGATGCTGTGGATGCTGTGGATGCTGTGGATGCTGTGGATGCCAGCTGTCAGCAGGGATGCGCCAAATGACCAAATGAGTGCAAAAGTTATACAATGCTGGAAATGACCTTGGCTCGTTTCGGGTAGGATCAAGGCTCGATAGCATAGCGCCCCGTCTACGCCGACTGTTCCTGACTAGGAAGGGTGGTAGGCTCCTACGTTAGTCAAAGCTTAGAATCACACCCGTATATTGGCGGTCTACGGTACGTACCGCTCACGAACATAAATGGCGGGAGGTTATTTATTCACTTATTCACTGTAGTGCTACAAACATGATTATTTTATTTACACACATCTCATTGGCCATCGATGCGTTGAGTCGGAACGGTCACTCCTTTCGCCGACGAGAGTAAGACACTGGATCAGACGGTATCGACGATGCTTTCTTTCAAGCAATTTTGTCTCATCACACCCCCTCTGATC
The DNA here is from genome assembly GCA_003521265.1 of Cetradonia linearis. NCBI lineage: Eukaryota > Fungi > Ascomycota > Lecanoromycetes > Lecanorales > Cladoniaceae > Cetradonia > Cetradonia linearis. The sequence goes on from QKZZ01000660.1 coordinate 3,415, forward strand.
AACCAACCCTGTCCACAAGTCGTGATCCTCCAAGCCCCCCCCGGCTCGAGCCGCAGCTGACACTGGCTGTCAATCATCAATCACAATCACATTCCTTGACATGCTCAAGTGACTTTCCACACCCAGGTGGTTCTGGGTCAGGTATTGGCCACACCTGAACGTCTTCGATAGAAAGGAAAAACGATAACTCAACCCCTTTCGAGGCTTGCTCATCTGCTGACATGGCCGCCTGGTTGAGTGGCCATCTCTCGCGGATCAACGCCCCGAAAAGACGAGTGTGTCCTTGCCTTTTGATATGTTGTTGTCGTTCCACGACGGGGAAGCGGCAAGAGATCCTGTCTTATATGTAGTAAGCAGCCGTACCGCTTTGCATTATTCTTTCTAAGATCTTTATCGTGGGACAGCATGGTGGCTGTATCTGAAACCCTAACTAATGCGGGATGCTGAATCCTCATCCACTGTCAGCATCAAGCAGAATCCTCAGCCCTCATCGGTATCCAACAACATGGTGCACTACGACAGATCTGTGAATAATGACAACTGCAAGTTTCCGCTTCTGTCTATGGGGACGACAAATTGCTGCTATGAATACGTCTCGCAGCAAAAGATATTTGCATGACCACTTATAAGGCCATCTAATCTATTGCTATATACCTAGACCCTGTTGTTTGATCGCTCAAGATCCCATGCTGATGACACAGATGCACACCGCAAAGATGACAAATGTATGACGCACTCGTCCTGCATCCTCCAGGTCTCATGCAAACAAAACATCCTCTTCCCTTACCATCCCATATGGGGGGCCTCTAGCCAACGAAGAGCTAGGAAGGTGCACACAAAATTTACGAGGCAAGCCCAGACACCTAGGCTTACCTGGGCTTTCATACACGTTGAGGCAACCAAGGTAAGGGGTGATCAGCTTGCAGTAGCAGCGTTGACAATACGATCCTCGCATGCCCAACTTCACGAATTCGTAGCGCAGAGATCCTGGCTACTATAGTCGGCCGTCCATGATAGTATTTGACTCTTGATGCCACCACAACCAGCGCAGATATATTTTCAAAAGCCTCAAAAGCATGACTAGAAACCCGCGAACCTTCCATTTCTTCACGGTACCCTAATTGCCGTCCTTCCACCCGAATGTTTTATTTAAGACACAAAGGAGGAACCTCTCAAGCCCTATGTGGAAATGACGCGGCAACTCCCCCTATCTCAAGCCTGGCTGTAAACCTCGTACCCAATTAACCGTATATTTCGCTTAGATCTTAGCGCCTATAAAGCCCATCCAAGAAAGTGATGAAAAAATCACTCAACAGTTCACCATACCAGTACTTCTCGGAGAATTCTCAAACCCACCCCCTTCACTAACGGAATTCCAATCCAATTTGCTACTTACAAGAACAACTCCACAAATCTACCTTGGATGCCGTCTCTCACCTGCGTGAAAAAGAAAATCGTTGGATTGGTGGTACCTGCAGCCTGCAGGAGATAAATGCCGACGCTCGGGCCACCTGGTGCACTGGTCTTGCGGTAGGTGACAGACAGGGATTGGGGCCACGTGCGAGTGCGCATTGTTGTACTATTGTGGGAATAGGTGCATGGTGCAAGTGCCGACTTGTCTTGCAGGTGTCAAGGTGATGTGGATATTGCTTTTTGCACACTGGAGGTTTTCAGTATGGTTGGCTATTTACTAGGACTTTTATTAGACTTGCTGAGTGGAAGTCGTGGCGTTCTACTGGCCCGGAGTTTTCCTGGCTGGACGGTTGACCCTGTTGGCAATGAGATAGATGATCGCTGCATCGTCTACACTGTTACTGGCTCAAGTCTGGCTTGCTCTACGGAGGAATTGGCGAGGATGCCTGCGCTCAGAGTGAGAAAGTGGAATTGACCAATGGGAATGACGATTCAAGGTGAAGAAAAAGGGGGTTCTGCACAAGTCAGGAGAGCGCGTTTCTCATCTACACTCGGTCCTGTCTGCATCCAGCTCGGGGATAGGAGAGGTGAAGCTAAATACGTGGACACGTGTATCCAAACATCCCTATGCACAACGCTTGGGTATATACAGACGACGATCCCTGTGTGGCTCGTGAATCATTGCAGGTGGTTACCGTACTTGTCCAGGATAGAAATATCCAGACGCTATAGGCTCAGAGGGTATTCAAAACTTGTCAATGATTGCCTGTGCGTACTCGTGCGTCTTGGCTTTGCCTCCAAGATCGCCTGTCAAGTACTAGTGGAGATGTCAGCGCCAGGGCTAGCATGCTGGAGGTTAGGGTTTTTCTTACCTTTCCTTCCGCCAGGGTATCAAAGATTGCTTTCTGGATCCTATCCGCATGTTCGAGTAGCTCCATATGTTGCAACATCATGATGCTACTCAGTAATAGTGCTGTTGGGTTGGCCAGGCCCTTGCCTGCAATGTCAGGTGCAGAACCGTGCACAGCCTCGAATATCGAACATTCGTCTCCAATGTTGCCCGAAGGTGTCAGACCCAGTCCACCGATCAGACCAGCGCACATGTCGGAGAGAATATCACCGTATAGGTTCGGCATGACCAGAACCTTGTCGCTGTATGGTGTTGGATCTGTCACGATCTTCAAGCAAGTGTTGTCGAGTAGTTCCTCATCAAATTGCACTTTGGGGAAATCTTTCGCAACTTTTCGTGCCGTATTGAGGAAGAGACCGTCTGACATCTTCATGATTGTTGCCTTGTGCACAGCTCTAACTTTGAGCTTCCCAACGTCCTCCGCATACTGGAATGCGAATCTGAGCACTCTTTCCGAGGCCGCTCTCGTAATGAGCTTTATGCTTTGTACGACACCATCCACCACGACGTGCTCAATGCCTGAATATTCGCCTTCGGTGTTTTCACGGATGAGCACTGTGTCGACGTTATCGTATGGGGTTTTGTAGCCGGCGATGGACTTGCAGGGTCGGACATTTGCAAAGAGGTTGAAAGTACGGCGGAGGGTGAGATTGAGAGAGACATGACCTTTGCCAATGGGTGTCTATCGAATGGTAAGTCTTGAGGCTTGATATGCATGCTAAATATGTACGTACGGCTAAAGGGCCTTTCAACGCTACATAGTTTTTTTTTATGCTTTCAACGGCTTTATCAGGAATAACTGTTCTGCCATTCTTCAATTGAGGTGTGACATCCACTGATTCCCACTTAATTGGCGCCTGATAGGTATAAGCTTAGCTTCGGACAAAGCTGGCACCATGAACAAGCCTTAGCTGCCGCAAAGATGTCCATGACTGATCTTGATATTTCGGGGCCGATGCCGTCTCCCTCGATAAGTGTAACTGTATAGAGTCCCTAGTGTACAGTAACAATAAGCATTTTGCTGAAATAACGCCTCTCGAACCAATTGAGAATGGATATAGCATGCGAGGGCCTCGTGTTGTCCTACGTCTGAGCCTTTCTTTCCCTTGAATTTGGCAATCTTCTCTTCGTATGGGATAGAGTAGAATCTCGATTGGTTCTGCAGTATTACTATGATGTTAGCCTCGGGCCTTGCATAGTTATATATGGTCGTACACACCTGGGCTAATGCCAGAAACCATTGTTGCGATGCCTGAGGTCGCCTCAGACATTTCCTCACAGGGCCAGTAAATGACCAACTGGCTATCATTTTGGGAGTCGTGGGCTTCCAGCACACAAACAGTCCCGGTAGCTATAATTGTTCAGGTAAAGGTAGAAGCAGGGATAGTGTGCAGGTGTTATCGGAGAAAGAAGCAATTACATTTACCTGCAGCTCGTGCCAAGCATTTAATTACATATCTACCGCATTCTCGGCTGAATCTTGTTCACAAAGCTTTTTTAGCATGCAGCGAGAGATGGCATTGCCTCATACTTATGAACTCCCGACTCGTCTGTAGTCCTGTGACTTCTCTACGCTTAATGATGCGCAGGACCCTCCAACATGCTAGATGAACTTACAATCCTCAGCCACTACAATCTAACAAACTCATTTCCTACCAATTGGCCTGCGGAGAAGGATGAGAGCGATGCTTCGGACGAAGAGAAAAAAATCGCCAGTGTCTCCGGGTCTGGTGTCCGCCACTCGAAATCGAGATACTCAGCCCTTGAAAGGTCTGGCAGCGACCGTCGTAATTTAGTACCAGGCGCTCAGAAGCTTCGAGATGGCCAAGAAAACCTGGTACAAACAGATGAACCAGACCCTCTAGGAGGAACGGATAGTGTGGTGCGAATCCTCAGACAAAGAGGCCTACCGGTAGAGGAAGACCAACGCCTGAGTAATACCTTTCACACTAGTATGGTCTGTAAATGCTTACTAGGTATTAGAGAACAGGTTCCTCCTCTCTTCGACCACGTTCTCACCGAATCTATACCTATCTCAGGTCCATTCCAATGCCTCTACACAGAACCTACTCCAAGGTCTTGAGTTTCTTTCGCGATCTATCGACCAAAAATCTGCTTCTCTAAAAGTTCTAGTCGAGTCAAACTTTGAGCGCTTCGTTCGAGCGAAGACTACAATCGACAATGTCTACGCCGAAATGCGGAATCAAGGATCTGATCCTGACCCGGAAAGATCACGCACTCATAACCGTGTCCCTAGCAAAGGCTCGCATTTCAGGAATGCCAGTGGCCAAGGTCCTCTATCTCCAGGCAAAGGTGTTCACAAGCCTTTGCCAAGCGACAAGAAAAAGAATGCACTTACTAAAGAGAGTGAATACGGAGTCCAGGGTATCAAAGCACCCTTGATTGAAGTTGCGGTCAAGTCAGAAGAAATCTGGGGGCCAGCGCTAGGTGGACGAGAACGGGAAGGAAATCTGAAGTCAATTGTGGAGTCTGTGGAAAAAAGCCAAGGAGTTTTCAAAGTGGGCAAGGCTGTCTCAGAGTGCATCAAGCGCAAAGATTATGATGGCCTTGTGGAAGAATACTCCCAAGCCCGAAAGTATACGGAAGAAGCCAAACAGATCGCCGATAACGCATCACATAACCAGTCACAGCTTACCGACTTGCAGATCAATCAACTCGTTATTACTGGACGCATGTGGTCCGAAGTGGAGGAGAAAATTTCTAGTTTCAAGCGCGACGTTTGGCGTAAACTGACCAGCGTTCAAAACAATGAATCTTTTGCCGCAAGACGCACTGCGCAGGACGAGTATCTGACCCTAATTAGCATTCTGTTAGAACTTGGAACAGAAGACAATCCAATTTGGGTATGGTTATTGAGCCGGTACGATTATTTGAAGAGTAAAATCACTACCATCTTTGATCGGTCCAGAGTGGAGATTGAAGTCCTCCGAAGACGGCTTGCTAATGCAGATCCGCCAGCTTCTCAGATTGTCGCCAGTCATCTGAAAAGTCCAGCCGGAAAAGGGGTTGACGACAAGAGCCAGAATTTGGACACGCCAGCAGTTCTGGAGCTGTGGGACCTGATCTACAACTCTTTGAATAATATGTTGTCTACTCAAAGCGGCATTCTAGGGGAAGTAATTGACTTCTGGGATAAGGCTCAAGGTTTTATAGACGGCAAAGCACAGAAGACATTGCCTATTGGAATTGATGGTCGAAGTCGAAAACATCATCGACTATCGGCAGACGGAGTCACCGATCTTCAAAATGGGGCTCTTGAACTCATCAGTATATTACAGGACAATGTGTTCTCCTTCTTTGCAGATCCCCCTATTGAGGACATATCCTCGCTATATTCACCATTACCTCGAACACCTAATACCCCTACATCTATTTCACCGCACGCACATCAGGACGCTCGCTTTAGGTTTGATTTAAATAACCCGCCTCCTTCCTCACCTCGTCGAGGAGAGGCATGGGAAGAATTCGCGTTTTGGCCTCCCTACGCAAATTCACTAAGCGGAGTGCATTATCTGGAGAAGCTTTTGACTCTTCTTAGCAATGCAGCAAGCGAGATGATTACCATCCGCCCTGTTGCAAAAGGACAGTCGACGTTAGAAAAGTGGAGAACGATGGTTACAGGTGCTCGAGAACGAGCTGCACGAGCTGTCTGCGCTGCATGGAATAGAGATGCCGAGATGTGCAAAATCCTAGAGGACTGGTCACGAGCAAGTGATCAACCTGAGGTGACGAAAATGCCGTCTCGCTTCGATGCTCTTGAGTCTACTGTCCTACTAGGCGTGCAGAAGATGCTCTACATTCCTGAAGCAGCTGCTACGAAGTCGGTCTCCGGCGGGATTGTGTCTCCTCCACCTGCTAAGCTGGTGCAGATGGTCAAAAGCCAATTTGTGACATCGCTCTACAGGGCATTATCCGGTATGGTAGAGAATGCTCAGTGGTTGAAGCCTCACAATGATGAGGATGCGGATGTGGGAGCGGATGACTTGGTCATCTCAAAAGACGGCGAGAGAAATTTTGAAGGCGACGATCGGGTAAGCGTTATGATATAACCTTTACTTCCAGCCTTACTGACCTTGCCTCAAGAATATCCGCAAACTCCTAACCCTTTCGAACCTTGCAGCCCTTCAGAGCTCAGTCGTGCCCAATCTGATCTCACAATTCGAGACTAATTTCTCGATAACCTTGGACGATGAATCGAAGACGATTCGTGATGCACTGATCCAGATATCTGATCGTCTTTTCCAATCGTACACCCAACCAATAGCCTCCCAGCTCTCCTCCATAGTCCATGCTGGAATTTCATCGCCAAGTTGGCTGCCTTCCACTTCTCGGCCAACTTCAGTTCAGCCATACGTATATGAAGCGCTTTTACTTTTAGTCTACGTGCATACCGAAGTGTCAACCACGGCAGCGCCACTAACCAACCAGATCCTCTCGCATCTCCTACAACAGATGAGCTTGGCATTCCTTGACGCCTTCAAGCACAGAGCACGCTATCCGCTTGCTGGTCTTATGCAAGCAACATTGGACGTGGAGTTTGTGGCACAGACGATGAGTCAATATACGACCAAGCAAGCGAGTGACACGCAATCTGAAATATATATACAATTGGACCAAGGCACCACTCCTGATGCTAGTAAGAGATTGCAAGGGGAGTTACCAGAGATGCGGCAGGTTTTGAAGAGACTAAGAGAGGGTACGAGATCAGAGTTCCTGTGCTTCAAGCGAGAGAAAAGACCGCAAGCTTAAGGTCTGAGCCTTCGGGTGAAGAGAAATTGGTGTTTACTGCGTGGACATCAATCGGCCCACAGCCCTAGATCTAGCCTCTGAGAGCATAGAAAACCAAGCTATGACGAAATGACAAGGAGTCAATTGCTCTCAGACATTTCCAACGTTCGAAAACATCGTCCTCTCTTCGCTCTCTCTACTTTCCATTTTTACAATTCTAATCCAAGGCACAATGCCACCCAAAGGACCCGCCATACTGATAGGTGCTGGCCCAACAGCAGTACGCACTTCTATTTCCAAAGCCCAAAGTGTACCACTACTCAGCAACAGGGTGCAGGCATCGCCCGTGTTCTAGCATCACCCGCCCACAGCGACTTCGCCGTAGCCCTCCTCGCGCGCAACGCAGGTAATCTAAACACAGTAGCGAAAGGCATCCGGTCAACTACATCCAACCCAGTTGAGACCTTCCCTTCAGGCGCCACGCCTGAGAAGCTCTCAAAAGTCTTCTCTGACATGCGCTCACACAGCTCCTTCAAAGACTTAAAGCTTCGAGTAGCAATCTTCCACATCAAACACTCAAGTCGAAAGCCCTTCCTCGAAGAGACCCACGCCGAGTTCGTAGAGAGTTTGAACACATATCTTGGTGGTGTAATGGCATTCGCTCAAGAAGCTGTAAAAAGAATGTTTGAAGATAATGGAAAGACTCCATTAGCAGAAGGTGGTGAGAAGAAGGGGACCTTGATCCTCACGAGTACACTCGGCGCGATGAGAACAAATACCAATTTCGCGGCTTATGGAGCGTCGAGATCTGGGGCGAGGTCTTTGGCGCAAGCCCTGGCGAAGGAGTATTCGCCTTTGGCTTTGCATGTTGTGCATACGATTTTGAATGGGGGAGTCAAGGATGAAGGCGGGGAAGCACAGAGGACGAGCAAGACTATGAGTGCTGAGGAGGTTGGGAAGGCGTATTTGTGGTTGGCGGAGCAGGGGCCATCGATATGGACGCATGAGCTTGATATGAGACCCTCGCAGTAAAATTTTTGAGCTGTGGTATATCCAGCTTAGGTAATTAGAATGTTATGTGATAGTGTAAGAAAATGCGACAAAAGTCATGCATACATGAATATAATGGCGCAGGGAGATCGAAAATATTAAGTAGGATGACCCTTCTAAACAATTATGTAGTTTGAAGATTTATCATTTATCATTACAGATTACTAATACCTGAAGGAGTATTTTCTCTGGAGGTTTTGAAGCAGTAAAATTGTGGGTCTTCACTTTATATGCCTGACTTTTGTCGCATTCTCTTATATAAATCCCAACTACGCTACCC
>QKZZ01000664.1:0-16055 GCA_003521265.1 Cetradonia linearis
GTTGGGAGGGATATTGCCGGATGGTGGATGCTTTTAAAGGACGATGTGATAACTGCCGTTTTGTATGTGATATGGAATTTAAAGCTATCTATATATCTATCTAAATCTCTGAATGCCGTTGTGAACCTTCTTCTCTAATAGCCAGCGGAGTTGGAGGGAGTTAGGTATACCTCTGTACCTTATAGGGTGGGTTATACTCCAGCGGAGTTGGTTGTTCCCCCAGTATACCTCTGTACCTTACAGGGTGGGTTATACTCCAGCGGCTCTACATGTCTTTGTTTGATTAGAGCAGAGCCTCTAGACATTATATACATTGCTAAACTCTCCTTCGGTCGAATTGGACATACTGGAAAGGTTCTCCCCGGAGAATGAGGACCACTGTACCGTTCTAGTATGAGACCTTTCGTGCAGCCAAGAGGCTTATCTATTGGCTTCTTCAAATTACTGGCTTCTCATAGTCCATTTAAAGGCATAAAACGGTATAATCTATCTTCTGGGCGGCTGTTGCGACTCGATTGTAGCTTGACATTGAGAAGGAGTCCCGCTGTTAGGCGAGTATGAGATGCTTTTATGAATGAAGAACGTTTAGAGTAAGATTTGGTCTCTTTCAGATCAGTCCTTTGGAGGTAATGGAGGTGCCATAGGCAGTGGCTTGGTTTTTGGATCCGTAGGACTCCGAGCAGGAATACTCTGACTCGCAATACTCCGACCAGTACTGTTCCGATCAACGGTACTCTAATCAGTAATACTGCGGCCCGCGCTGCTTCGGTTGGTACTGTTCCAAACTGTGGAATTCGACAGCTCAATGGGCTTCACTGTGGCCGGCAATTCCCAGACAGCCTCATTATCCATAATTTCCTGGCGAACTATTGTGTCACCATCCATTTCTTCGGACGGCCACTGGCCACCGACTATAAGATGACGTAGTCGCCTCCTGTAGAGGAAGCCAGAGATGACTAGTCCAAGAGAGGCGATGCCGCTAGCCACTCTACCGACTATAGGCGCTATACGATTGACTGGATGAGCTGCTGAAGGTGGGGAGGAAGATGAGGTAGGTGGAGCTGAGACTGCTGAATTTGATGATGTCGGCGAGGATGTGATCGGATTGGACACTGTTGTGGAAACGCTACTAGATTGGGGTCGGAAAAGGTCTTCCAGGCCGGTCTGATTGAAACCACCTAATGGTCGAATCATGGTTGCGCCGCCTGATGGACTGATAGTATCGCTGGTCAGCAATGCTCATCGAGTACTATGAAGCGATTCTTTGGCGTACCTGCCACCAATAGTTGTTGTGACCAGGCCGGGTACATGATAATTACCTGCAGATGCATTATACACACTTCCCCACGTCAAATCCGTCATATCGAAGACACCAATGCCTTTGTACTCCCAGTCACAAGGCGCTGCACTATAGTTGGCGTTTACAGCGCCGCCGACAGTAATCATTGTTCGATTGCCTGCTACGTGACAAGTATGGCCGTACCGAGGACTGGTCCCCTGATAAATCTGAGTCCAAGTCAATGATGGTAGAGATAAGATCCAAACATCATCGATGAAGTAGTTGTGATTCCCGCGGCCGCCATATATATAGCTACGACCTGTAAGAGAGAGCATTATACAAAATTTTAGGAGTAACTTACATGTTGTGACTTGAGCCATCTGAAGCAGACGCAACAACAAGACAAAAGTCAACACGTGGGTTTGGGGTATCGCCACTAGTTGTTTGCTTGTACCAAGTGCCAGCCGGCGTGCTCGCGTTGTAGTACGAGGAGACGTCGAAAATATCAATCTCATTCATGGCTACCTGTACAAGCGAATTAGCACTAGTACATTCGAGCGCCTGGATGACTGATTACCAACCAGATCTCCATTGACCCATGAATCGGTATTGTTGTTGATCGACTGTTGATTACCTCCTATCTGGACCAGAATCCCATTGTTTCCTATCCCACCGATGTATTCCATCCGTCCTCTCGCTCGCGGCATAGTGCCAACGACAGCACTGGTTGAGAGATTCTTTGCCGTTTGATTATTTGTGTCAATAACAATCATACCTTGGAGATATTGTTTTGAGCCAGGTATGAAATCTTCGGTTTGAAGCTCACTGCCATTGTCCAGCATTCCGTTGAAGAAAAAGGACAGACCTTGATCGGTTGCCTCGGCGTATGACCCGCTGCTTGGCCTATTCGGACTATTGAGAGTAACGTCAAATTGGTCCCAAACGTTCGTTACTAGATTATACGACCACAGTGAATACTGTTGTACCGATGGACTTTCGTAGCCCGGAAAGCTGGTGTTCCATTCGGATGTAGTTCCACCCCATAGGTAGATGTTGTCGTCCTCGTTAGTGCCATGATACATGACCCCCGTGAGAGTACTTGAGGCATAGTGCCTGTTTGAGGATATGCAGTCTTGTTGAGGGTAGTCTCGGACATATTGACCTTCCAGTCCCAAGAGTCATTCATGTCGATAGCGATAAGATATTTATCTGACAGAAATCCATGAGACTCTCAGACGACTCAGACAACTCAGACGATTCAGACGACTCAGAGTACGTGTTGGCAGGACTCACTGAAGCCTTCGGTGATCTTGCCGACTTGGTTGCCAGAATCATCAACATTGAAAGTCTCTCTGCCCCCGTCAATATAGAGTGTGCCATTTTTCAGAACCGCTAAGGAGGGTCAACCTGCGCACAACGTACTGGAATCAAGACTAGTATCTTACATTGATGGTCGAAACGGATACACATGTTTACTATTGGATTTAGGTCTTGGGCAATTGTGCTGGCTATTGGACTCAGAAGGCACCACGCGGCGGAAGCTGTAAGGACTTTCATGTTGACTTGTCACGAACAGGAATTGAGATGATATAAAGGTTTGACAAGAGAGCGTTTACGCCAAAATCCTTTGTCATGGACGGCATCTCAACATTGCGGATAACAGAGATATGATTTAGGCCCACGAGACTTCACAAAAAGTTACACAATATAAAATGGAAGAATAAGGACCCGGAAGATTTGGAGTTCCCACGAGCTCGGGTTGGTGGTGCCTCGCATTAGAACTGCGGTACCTGCAGATACTATGTGGTTGTTGCCCGAGTCGCCCGCTCTAGAGACTGCGACTTGATCGTTATTATCATGCATAATTTGACAAGCTGAACCAAGCCAATCTCCTTCATCTCATCCCCTTAGCCTAAAGGATTAATATGGTAGCTTCAGCTGCCTGTGCCACACACCCATAGTCTCCAAATACGAGAACGTTCTCTCAAGCGTGTATACAACAGCCACATGGAGGCGACGGCACAGCTGTCCAACCTTACTCCATAGAGCTGGAATAACGATGGATGCCATATGCGCTTGGCACGGATTTGGGGGGAGTGGGACAATTTAATGGCCAGGCTGACGAGCCCGAGCATGTATGCTCGAATTCAGTAAATAAGCTCACAGATCCTATGAGTAGGCACACTTTCGTTGCAGATATGCAGTCATCATCTAACAAGGCTCAGTCAGCACGAACGTTGTTTCATAATCCTCGTTTCACCAGCCGACAGTCCGGTACCGAGCTAAAACCAAGTCACGTGCCCAGGAGACATCGCTGTTGGGAATTTTCGGCCCCTATTAATATTGAACCTGTTACAGTCGCGTCTCTCGCTATTGCATGATTGATTCCCTATCATGGTAGCCGAGACCTGGCTTGGTGGCACCAATGTGTCTGACTAACACGACTGTTCCTTCCATTCCCGAGTCATGCAGGCAAGCGAGATGAGCTGTTTGCGGCGCTCTCACTGCGTCTATTTTCTTTGATAAGAGTAAGGCGTCAGACTGTGGCTGTGGATCTCGTTCCTTCCGAACACAAGAGTTTTCGATGAGTATGCAATAAGGCGGCTACGAAGGCTTAGCAAGAAGGCTTAGCAAGAAGACATAGACGACCTACTCTTTTCCTGAGAGCATTCATCTACTCTTGAGCCATCTAAGGCTGTGCTTATCCGATGGGTACGCTTGAGCTGCTATTGAACGATTTTAGCACCATCTGTGCAGTCTGTATTGCTGATTCCGGGATGCCTAGAAAAGTCAGCGCAATCTTGGGAAGGGACGAAAGTACTTCAAGACTATACCTGCTAGACGCGCCACCTTTAGAGCATGAGAGCTTCTATTTACGCCCTTCCGGAGACGATGAACGAAAGAGAAAGAACCTCCGGGACCCTCTGCCACATCGGTACAGTAACAGGCAAGATGCTTGAAATCATTTGTCATGTCTGCCAAAGAATGGAAATGCGTAGCAAAAAGCGTTCGACACCTATTCTTGTGGTATAGATGATCTAAACATGCATAGCCAACTGCTATGCCATCTTCTGGAGTGGTGCCACGTCCAATCTCGTCCATGATAACAAACGACTGAGGCGTGGCTTGATTAAGTATAGCTGAAGTTTCCATCATCTCGACCATGAAAGTAGATTGGTCTCGGAAAAGATTGTCGGCAGAACCAACTCTGGTGAAGATCTGGTCGACAAGTCCTATTTCCACATGCTCTGCAGGGACAAAAGAACCAACCTGTGCAAGTATGGATATCAGAGCATTCTGACGGAGGAATGTGCTCTTTCCCGCCATGTTAGGACCCGTAATTAGCCATATACGTTCTTTCTCTCCAATCAGACAATCGTTGCTGATGAAAGCTCTCCCTTGCTCTTCTAAGCCCAAAGTCACCGTTGGATGTCTTCCACCAATGATTTTGTGGTCTAGTCCAAGGTTAAGGATAGGCCGAACAAACTTCTGTTCTTCCGCCAGAATCGCGAAAGAGCAGCCAATGTCGAGTTCATCAAGTACTGCAGCGTTCCGACGAAGTTTAACCAAATTCAGTACGACTTGTTCGCGAAGTTGTTGGAAGACTCGCTGCTCCTCGGCACGGATGCGGTGCTTCGCCTGATCGACTCTACTTCCAAGACTACTCCATTCCGAGTGATGGAAAGAACGTGTTGACTTCGTTGTCTTGACATCTCTTGCGGCAACGGAAGTCTTCAATGAGGCGCTCACATCTTTTGCCCCTTTAACATGACAAATGTATCCCAAACCGGGTGTCCATCGTAAAGTTAAGCTTTGGGCATTCAAGTCGTCTCTCAAACGCGATGTTAGACTTGATTTATCCTGGTGCAAATCATCCAAGGCATTGTGTAATGCTTCTAGAACAGGACTGGCACTTCTGCGCAGAATCCAGGAGTCTTGTTCTTCGACCTCCTGTTCAACAATCGCTTTCTGCTTGACTTTGGACCGAGAAACACGTGACATAGCAGCTTGGTCCTCCGTAGAGCCTTCGTTTTGCAGAACTTCCTGAGCCATTGAAACTATTTCTGCATTTTCTGTGTCTTGAATGCGATGGCTCTCCATCAAGCCATCTTCATCAATTGAAGCAGTAATTAAAGATGCAAGTTTATTGGGTCCGTCAAGCGATAGTCGGCTACTCAACGTTTGGAGTGAGTGCCGTAGCTGCTTGCCGTTACTATCAAAATTTGACCTAGCTGCTGAGGGTAAGACGTGCTTCCTAAGTGTGGTTGCTATTCTGTTTGTTGCTTCAATAGTCCGCAAAAGACTGACGAGGTCGTCAGCATCGCCGCGGCCCATAGAGAATTTCTGAACCAGGCGTTGAGAATCATATGTGCGGCGCAGCAGATTGGTGATATCTTCTCTAAATGCCCGGTCATGCAGAAGCTGGGACACCAGGTCTAGCCTTGCATTTATAACGGGCAATGACATCGATGGCGAGGCGATCCAATCTCTGAGGAGCCGTGTGCCGCTCTTGGTAACAGTCCTCCGCACCGTATGCAGTAGGCTGCCTTTACCTCCTCCCAAGCCGTCTTTAGACGTTCCCAGAACTTCTAGCGCCCTCATGCTATTCTTGTCTATGCTCATAGTTTCTTTATCTTGTCTTCGGACTGGTGGCTGCAACTTGATACCCAGTCCCTGAAGTCTATCCTTCACGTAATCCAAAAGTAAGCTTCCAGCCATAACTTCTTCGCCAGTAAATGTCGACTGCGTCTTGACGGGCACCTCAGCTTCCAACATTGGAGTCCAAGAAGATATGGATGCTTCTGGAAGCTGCGTAATATGGTAGGTCACAAGATCACGTTGTTGCTCGAGAGTAGTCAATATATTCTGCTGTAGGCCATCGTCGAGACCATTGCTCAGAACAATCTCCCTTGCCCCTATCCGTGCAACTGCCGAAGCCAATGTACCCAAACTGGTAGTCTTCGTGAAGAAGTCGCCTGTAGAAAGATCCAGCCATGCCAGGCCAACCCGATTTTCGACCAAGGTAGGAGGTATGGTGCCTTTTGTAAGCTCTGCTGGGATAGTCTCATCGATTGGTGCGTCGAGAGCCTGGTCCGAGTCGGTCGGCTGCAAAGCGAGAAGAAAGTTGTTCTCGTACGGATCCATAAACTTCTCGTCGATCAAAGTCCCCGGTGAGATGGTCCTGGTGACTTTGCGTTCGAACAGTAATCCGCCAGACTTGACAGTGTCGGAAGCGTTGTTCGCGAATTCCTCGCTGATGGCAACAAATTGGTTTAGGTCTTGTACAAGGATCTTAAGGAATCGGTCGAGCTGGTAAAAGGGAAAGCCCGCCTATGGATGATTAGAGTGGCTCAATCGACCGTGCATGAAATATAGAGGATTTCCTCACCATGGACACTGGGCCAGCTACCGTCTTCTTTTGGGCAACCTTGAGGTTGAGTAAAGGCCCATACTTGTCCGCTTGGCCAAAGTAAAGCTACCTAGGGTATCAAAATGGGTACAGCTTTGCAAAGGAAGTGTTCTCACCTCGTAGAAACTGCCCACTCGTGTCAAGAGGACGCAGTTCTTGTACTTCCGCATGTTGTTGAAAGCCTGCTGCATAACCACGGGATATGCTGGGCCAGCATCTTCATTCTCTGGAAGGCTGGACCTTGGCTCGATTGAAGGGTTTGGCAGTTCGTCCAATTGAACGGTGGCTCTTGACTTCACTCCACGATGGGGCCCAATGAGCAGGCATGATGAATTAGGGCGGTCGAAGAAGCTGCCACCCAGGTTGCCAGCACGGCGATATGGACATCTGCTCAAACATCTTGATTGAAGCCACTGTCGGATTGTAAAGAGAGCTACATTGCGCATTTCTGAGTTGGTGGGAAAGGAAGGCGACCGCGACTGCCTACGTAATGGGGGAACTTTTGATAGGGCTGAAATTTGGCAGAAAACAAAACCAGGATGCCGGTCAATATTAATGGAGAAGAGACGCTTATGAAGTACAAGAGCTGCTAGGACCAGATTTAGGAAATTTCAAGGTTCTGATATGCTCATATGTGTCTGCCTCGGTGGACATACATATGAACGACAAAATCACTCAAACGGTTTTCGAAAAATACTTCGAGTCGCAGATACTTGAGAATTCCCAAATATTTGAAGATGGTGAATCCCTTTATTAGCTATGACTATCTAATAACGCCTTGCACAACCCTGAAAGGAATGCCTCTACCGAGCATCGATGCGTAAGACCGCAGACAAGAAATCTATTGACCATGGTATGAAGCAACAATGCAATCGGTGTTGGCGGAAATGACGCCAACACCCGATGATGTGATGCCATATTTGTAATGTAATAAAAGCCAATAACCTTAGCCATTTCCCGCAGCCAGGTGATGCATGATGCGCGAAGTCTGAGAAGTATGTTGGCGTGTCGTGTAGAAAGGGAGCATCATTCATGTAGTCGCGGCATCGCCGTATCCTTCATGGCTCATCATTCTCCTCATCTTCCATCTCTACTGCGACGCGCATTGCATCCTTTCGGCACCTTGTGGCATGCCATCCTCTTCCTCATCGTCCATACCTGTTGCTCCCTGGGCTCTTCGTTGTCCACTTGAGTCGACTTCTTCCAGTGCGTAATCGTCGATCATAGCGTTAGGGGGAGGCAGTGCTTGTTTTTTGCGAGGAGGGAGAATTTGCTCAAGCAGTTGAAGCTTTTCCGGTGAATTGAAACCGGGAGGAGGGAACTTGACGTCGAATTGAATGTAGAGGTTACCAAAGTCATGGTGTCTCATGGATGGCATACCCTGGCCGCGGATCATCTTTACCTCTCCTACTATAATGTTAGAACCAAGTCTAGTATTTGTTGGGCAACTGTGACATACCTGGGCTGATAACTTCTCCGGGTATAATGTTGACTTCCAACCAACGGTCATCCAGATGCTCGATATGGATCGTTCCACCAGCAAGGGCAGTCAGAAGGTCTATTTCGGCCTGGTAAAACAGATCATCGTCCTTACGCTGGAACCGTGGGTGCGGCTTCTGTTCGATCTCAAATTGCACGTCACCAGCGAGAACACCTGGCATTTGATCTCCCTCCCCGCGGAAGTCGATCTTGTGCCCGTTCTTAACACCCTTGTCGACGTGTACATGTAAAACTTTTCGCTCGATGACGGTCTTTTTCCCATTACACCGCTTGCATCGGTCTTTGTCTCGGATGATCTCGCCCTCTCCCTGGCAGTCTGGGCAAACAGTCTGGAACCGCTGGATCATAGGACCCATTTGTCGCATCATGGTTTTCATGCCGGCACCGCTGCAGCCTGAGCAAGTCTTCACTGCTCCCTCTTTGCCGCCACGACCCTCGCATGATGGGCATATGATCGACTTTTGCAGAGCTAGTTTCGAGACCTTCCCCCGATATATGTCTTCCAAAGATACCTTGTGAACGTGGTGGATTGTTCTGGCCTTCTTCGGGCCTTGTTCTCTCATGCCACCACCGAACATCCCTCCGAAGGCTCCCCCTCCTCCTCCGAAGAATTGGGCGAACAGATCTTCGGCTGCCATTCCTCCGCCAGCACCACCTTGTTCAAGACCTTCTTCTCCATATTGGTCATATAATTGACGTTTTTGGGGATCTGAAAGCGCTTCATATGCTTTGGACAAGTCTTTGAACTTTTCTGCGGCCTCAGGGTTGTGGGCGTTTTTGTCTGCACGGCTGGATTAGTAGTATATCTTGTTATTCGGTGAGAATGAGATATACCTGGATGGTGTTTGAGGGCGCCCTTTTTGTAGGCGGTTTTCAATTCTGCATCTGTTGCGTTCGGGCTAACCTGTAACACCGTATGAGTCTTGACCGAGTCTACCAAGTGAGGTCTCATTGAGGGCAATGCTTACCCCCAAGATGTCGTAGTATTTGGACTCTTTGACCATGGTGTCGGGCGTTAAAAGCTGAGGGTAGGCGAAATCCTTGTGATGACCAAAGCAAAGACGAAATTAGATGTTCGAGTACTCTTGGAGGCGCTGGACTAAGAAGCAAAATCGTTAGCGGACAGATCTCAAAGTGTGCAAGCCAAAAAGTCTCCGTTTGAGGTGAACGAACTCCAGACACCGAGACTCGATGTGGCTTTAGGCGACTTTACACGACAAAAGGCTGAGAGGTAGTAAAGATCTACAGCTGTATTGAGTACCGACGCAGACGTAGTATGTGATGGGTGAAATTCGAAGTGAAGTGTGAGACCGTAGAGTATCTGGGCTTGAGTTGGTGATAATGCAACTCGTGATGTTCGTGAGTGTGATCGGCCTCCGGGTGCAAGGCGTTGCGATTACGCTAGTAAGATTTCCGAGAGATTCTTTCGGTTTCTGTCTGTCTCAGCCTTGTTGTTGCCTTGAGCGCTCACTGAAGTTGTAAATTGTGACAATCACAGAGAGCAAATATTGTCTCCTTGGTATTACAGAGCAACTAACAGAATTTTTCTTCAAGTACCATGATGTAAAAATTTGGTAACAACTCAAATATCTTATGGAAAAACCCAAGAGCCCTGAATGCCGAGATTGGCCATCATCGGCTAAGCTACTTGGGAGCTAACTGTTTCTGGGTGATAGCGATTATCAGTTGAAGATGTCATAAGGCCTAATCAGATAGACTTTTCTGTTCTCGAATTTTCGAACATTTTCCTCACACAGTTATAGAAGGAATAATGGAGTCTGATCCTGGGTTTTCGGCAGCCGTAGAAGAAGCGAAGGCTGGATTCGAGGAAGGTGGAGTCCCCATTGGTGCCTGCCTTGTATCGAAAAGTGGAACAATCCTTGGCAGAGGCCGCAACATGAGGGTACAGAAGGGTAGCGCAACTCTGCATGTGGGGTTCCCCACATTGCACACAAGCCAAAATCTTCTCTACCGTAATAGAGCAAGCTGACATTCCTGTTCCAGGCAGAGATTTCGGCATTAGAAGATACCGGCAGGCTTCCAGCCACCGCTTACGAAGGCGCAACCATGTACACCACATTGTCCCCATGTGATATGTGCACTGGAGCTTGCGTCATGTACAAAGTCGCTCGGGTGGTGATTGGAGAGAACAAGACATTTGTTGGTGGCGAGAAATACCTCAAGGAGCGAGGCATTGAAGTCGTCGTTATGGAAAATTCAGAGTGTCAAGGTCTGATGATGAAATTTATTGAACAGAAGCCTCAAGTATGGTAGGTCTGCATTGAGCAAGATCATCTATTATCCTGCTGAAGCCAACGCACTAATCAACGTGAGTATAAAAGGAATGAAGACATCGGCGAATAGTAGTCAGAGATCTGAGTATATGCTTCATGAAATGCTTTTTGAACCCCCGTAGATGCACGATGATGTTAGATATTCTCTTATAAACGAGCCCCACCTGCAAGGCGGTGTACCTCTTGAAAGAAGAATTTCAAATTATCAGGCCTGATGCCTGGCTGGACCCCTAAACATGAATCAGTCGCCGATTGAAAGGAAATCTACAATATAGGCAATTACCATGTCCAAGGTTTGCAACCCACCCCTGCTTTCCACCTCCAAAGCCCCAGACCATCTCTTCAACATCGGCCGTAATAGCCTCTTTCTCTCCATACAAGACCCCTGGATCCATGTTCCCTTGAAGGATGACTCGTCCTCTGGCAACCTCCACCGCCCGTGCTGGATCCTGTAGCCAGTCTAGGCCAACGACCTCATACCCTGAGTCGCATAGCTCATCAAGCGCATACCACGCGCCTTTTGCAAATACAACCATTGGAACTGGTACTAAGTCTAACCTCCGAATTTCTCCAGGCAGGTGTTCCGAGATATGTCGTAGGTACGGAAGCGAGAACTTCTTAAAAGCCGAAGGCGACAGCTCTGCAGCCCAAGAATCGAAGACCTGGATAATCTGCGCCCCGGCCTTCACCTGTAGCGCCAGATGTTGTACACAAAGCATAGCTATTTTCTCCAACAATCTCATACTCTCCTCAGGATATTTGTAGACCCATGTCTTTGACTGCACAAACATCTTGCTTCCTCCCCCCTCTACCATGTAGCACAATAATGTCCACGGAGCCCCACAGAAACCGAAAAGAGGTACCCGGCCGTTGAGCTTCTTCCTCGTCATCGTGATAGCCTTGTAGACATAGTCCAGCTCTTGTTCCACATCCACATGTCTTGATAACAGCTCCTCGTATTGCCCATCGGTGGGTGACTTCAACGGAGTGGGGAAATGTGGGCCTTTACCATCAAGCATCTCTACTGCCATGCCCATTGCCTGAGGTATGACCAGGATGTCGGAGAAGATAATTGCCGCATCAATTAGCCCGTCATATCGATCGATGGGCTGGAGGGTCAAGGTGGAGGCGATCTCCGGGCTGCGGCAGCAAGCAAAGAAGTCATGGTTTCCTTTGGCTTCATGATATTCGGGCAGGTATCGCCCGGCTTCAATTCAGTCAGCTGAAGCTTTAGGAGCGTCTTGAAGTGTGACCTGCCTTGGCGCATTGCCCATATTGGTGGCCGCTCGACGCGTTCGCCTGCTCAGCATGTGAGCATTTGAATAGGCGCTTGTGCATTACGGATCGTACCTCTAACTGTTCGTAGTAATAGGTCATTTCGTAGCGGGGCAAAATTTGACATCGCTGTGCCTCAAGGAAGATATAATTGAAATCTAGGGCAGTCTACATCAATGATCACATCCCGGCTAGTATCGGCACTTCTGGCCAATCATTTAGGGCTAAAATATAGAATACAATGCAAGAGCTTGGACCAGCCATCTATTCATCTCTATCATTTTGTTCTTCTCCCGCACGCTTCCTGAGGCTTTCCAAGCCATATAGCAGGTCTTTCAAAGATTTCCCTTTCGCTGTCGAATTTTGATGAACAACAGACTGCCTTTCAATACATTGCTGCATGACAGGCACAAGCTGTGGACGCTGTATCTCTGGATATTGCCGAAGAAATGTTTCACCCAGGTTATTCTGTTTGATCTTCATGACCCGGACTGAAGGACGTCCTTTTTGAGCATGATCGCTTGCTACAGTCGTCGTTGAGAAAAGCTCGTGAACTGTATCCATGGAGAGGACAACTACGTCCTGATCCTGAATGACCACTAAGTCGATAACATTGCCTTCAAGAAGACCGGAGCTTGCCATAATCTCCATTATCTCAGCCTCGGCATCCACGCGCAGAATGAAAAATGCCGGTATGCTATGCAACAGTTTTAGCATGTCACGCTACAACGCCAAAGTGTGAGACGTACCCTTCACATGTGGCTATGATTTCACTCTCTAGCTCGTTAGCCCTAGAGCTATACCGCTGTCGAATGCGGATATTGGAGACGGCGATCTTTTCTTCTGTGTCGCTTCCAACATCCTGGACTGTCATCTTATGGCATACCTGAGGTACGCCGTGCTGTCTCTTAAGAGTCTCGATCGGGCGTCTCAGGTCTATCTTTTGCCGGATTTGTCGCAAACGCCAGTCCCACAAGATCAAGAAGCCGTCGCCTCCACCAGATATCAGTAGGTGAGGGTGAGTTGGGACAATGCAAAGCTTGCTGACAAATTCAGTATGACCCAAACAGTAGCCTTCGATTACATGAGCTTGGGGTATGCCCCGAGAGACACGAATATGCTCGTCTCGATCTGAAGACAATATATAATTTCGAGTTTTATTCGTAGAAGTTGAGATAGATACACATGCCACATCTGTCAAAAGAGAGACATGTCCGAGTAATAATTGATGGTCAAACTTAAGTGACTTCTTCTCTGCTTTGGGATTCTTGATCTTCTGCTGCTGACGAAGAGCCTCAAGGTTGCCTTTGGTGTGCACAGTTAGAGAACCAGCAGATGGAACAAAAGCCTTTTGAGGACGTTCATTGGATCCATTTCCAGGACCTTGGTTATCTTCAGGACTACACGCAATCGATTCGTACGTTTGCCCCATGAGAGGTAGCGAGTAGACATCTCCAAATTTATCAGCGCACAGTATAGTAGACTCATCAGGTGTTAAAACCACTGTGCATGGCCTTTTCGGCATCACCCTGCTCTTGGTTAGTAGGAGATAAGTAGCTCCTCAAGCAGATCTTACCTTTCACTGAGCGGGGTCAAAGAGCCGTCCTCGGATAATTCAAATACCCTAATACATTTGTCTTCGCCGGTTACTGCAACGATATGGCGCCCGCTAGATGTACCAGCGAGCTTGATGACTGATGGGATTGTAGCTGGCTTTATCTTTGGCTTTCGGGTGCCTGCATCTCCGCCATTAATTACAATTTCAGCAGAGCTACCTGAGTCATCTCTGGGAGGTGATAATTTTTGACGCTTTTGTGGCCATTCAGAGTTCTCCGGATCCTTTCCTCTCCCTGCAATTATTCCATTTCCCTCCTTCTGGCTTAGGCTCTTAAGGTCTTGATTTGATCGCCATGAAGAAAGATATGTCCCAGGATAAACATTAAAAGTGTGAATATAGGGCCCAGATGCGGCGACCAAGGTACCACCCTCAGCCTGGCCCGGACGAGCACAATAGAGAAGACACTGATAAGGGTGTGGCATCCTAGAGTATACTCTGCAAAAAGAATGTCATGCCGACAGCGAATGGAAAGCCTCCAAACTCGAACTGGACATATCTGAAAAACGCTAATTTAGACGGGATAAGCGCAAGCGAACCCACAAGACCTTTTGGGCATTTCACGGCGACCGCAGTTTTCAGCTTGACAAAAGGACTGCTATAGCTTCGCAAGTCTTCAAAACCTACTCAACCCAACATCTTGACCCTTAAATATCCTATCTTCATCCAAGAAGACATGGGGGGCAAGACCGCAAACAAGTCGGCTTATTTTGATAAGCTCAAGACTTTGCTTGAAGAGTATCACACACTTCGTCCCACACACAATTTTCAGCGGCTGATTGAACAACTAGATACAAGTCGATCTTCATTGTAACCGTCGACAATGTCAGCTCGCAACAAATGCACAAGATCCGAAAAAGTTTGAGAGGGGAGGGCGAGGTTCAGGGGGTTGTGCTCATGGGAAAGAATACCATGGTATGTTCCGCGCCGCTAGAAGATTGGACTTTATATCATCGGCCTTGCACCCGCTTAACATTTCAGCTGTGCTGACTTGTTCAAATATAGGTGCGAAGAGCCATCAAGGGTTTCATTTCTGACTTCCCAGAATATGAGCGTCTTCTTCCTCATGTCAAAGGTGGGTTCCAGTCGATGACTGCACAGCGCGTATACCGGCCATAACATGTAGCAGGCAATGTTGGCTTCATCTTCACCAACGCCGATCTCAACAAGACCCGCGATGTCATCCTCGCCGAGAAGGTTGCTGCACCCGCCAGAGCCGGTGCCGTTGCTCCGGCAGATGTCTACGTTCCAGCCGGTAACACTGGCATGGAGCCCGGCAAGACTTCTTTCTTCCAAGCTCTCGGTGTCCCTACCAAGATCGCTCGTGGTACCATTGAAATTACAACGGATTTGAAGCTCGTCGAAGCAGGTTCAAAAGTCGGAGCGTCTGAGGCTACACTTCTTAATATGCTCAACATCTCTCCATTCACATACGGCATGAGCATCGCTCAAGTCTACGATGATGGACAGACCTTTGCTCCGTCAGTCCTCGACATCAAAGAGGAGCAACTATTCAAAGCACTCAATTCCGCCATCCAAACCATTACGACTATTTCCCTCGCAATCAAATACCCCACGCTACCATCAATCATGCACAGCTTCGTCAATGGCTACAAACAGGTGTTGGCAGTTGCTATTGAGACAGATTACAGCTGGGAGGGCATTGATGAGCTCAAGGACCGAATTGCCAATCCTGACGCTTATGCCTCCGCTGCTCCTGCAGCAGGCACCGAGACAGAGGACGCTAAACCCGCTGAGGGAGCTAAGCCAGCCGAGGAAGAAAAGGAAGAAGAGGAGAGTGGTGACGAAGGTAATACTCCACTCTGTATGTTTATGACGCAGCTGCTAATTTATCGACAGGTTTCGGTGGCCTCTTTGACTAGATCATATAGCAGTGTCTTCCTCGCGTCATCTAGGCAAATACAATAGTAATCAATAGATGGAAGCAAAGATTCGAAAGTCATTCATACTCCGTGACTTCGCCCTCCTCTGCTGACTGCATAGGTCGTTCTTTGAATCTCACACGTGGCCTTTGGTTTTCTTGTATTGGGAAAATGGTGAGCTACATAGATTCCATTGCAACATCTCTTGTGGCGGATGATTACCTTCTTTTTAACCCTGATCTCCATGACGAGAAACAAAAACAACAACACTCTAATTTTTTAATGACGCCTCCGAATACTCTTATTAATTTGTCGATCAATCCGTCTTAGATATCTTCGCTAACAATTGGCGTGCAAAAGCCTAGGCGCTCTGCGATTCACTTACACGATAAGAGGAACAAAGATTGTTTCCCCACACTGGGTAGCCAGGACTGGATCACCGTAAAGTCAGGGCCGCAACAAGAAGCGGTCATTCAATTCAAGATTATTTCAGATGGTAGAATTGCACTTTTGTGATCTCAATCAGCTCTACTCGTAATTCTCTGTAGATCTCTCGCGGTCAGGTTCCGGCCCAAAATACCCCAGAGAGCCCGGAAGCTCGACAATACGATGGTGATTGCTCACTCTCCCAAGCCGCCAAGTCTTCGCCAGCTGTCATGGTCACGGATCCATGTATTCTGATTGGCTGCAGCCTCAGCCAGCCACGTCCAATTTAGCGCCTCTCTTCGTCAGCTCAGACTTGCCCTCGGTGTCCCATCTTTCACCTGGCTATGTAGCCATCATTGCTTCTGTCGTGAAC
>QKZZ01000670.1:0-13219 GCA_003521265.1 Cetradonia linearis
GTACAGTATGGGGCGTTATGAGCTTTTTGGGGAAGTTTTTGACGTGTCTTCCATCAAAAATTTTTAGGTTAAAATCATGTCATTTCTGAGGGCATTGGTGTGGGGCATATTGGTATTTTTTCCGGGTTGAACCTGTTTGACTTAAGTGATAAGTTGGAGCCTTAACGCCCCTTATTTGGTACCCTTAATGGCGCTCCTAATGGC
Organism: Cetradonia linearis; assembly: GCA_003521265.1. NCBI lineage: Eukaryota > Fungi > Ascomycota > Lecanoromycetes > Lecanorales > Cladoniaceae > Cetradonia > Cetradonia linearis. The sequence continues at coordinate 205 of QKZZ01000670.1, forward strand.
ACTCCTAATGGATGGCACTCTTAATGGCACTCCTAATGGCTATATATGGCCCTCCTAATGACGCTCATAAAGGTGATTATTTATCTTATCAGTGAAGCTATACCTACCCTATTAGGTTATACTATATATAAAAACTGAGGCTCTTCCAACCCGCACCATTCCGCGGCGTAGACACGTTTCAGTAGTTTTTCAACTAGCTCGGCAAGCACTATATAATGATTGCAACAACAACAACAACAACAACAACAACTACAACAACAACCACAACAACCACAAAACAACCACAACCACAACCACAACAACCACAGTAGTTTTTCATGGTTAGGCCACCTAGCCTCAGTGTACATAGAGCAGCTGCATCACACTTAGAGCATGGGGCCGGACTATGAATGAACCAACCAACCAACCCGAGATCAATATGACAATCCTCGAGACTTTTGGATGTTACACTCAGGGGACACTCCATTGATTTGTGGGCTACTAATCCACTCGTTGTTCTTCGTAGCGCCGTAGCTGAATTTTTATAACGCCCTTTGTTCCACGCAGTGTCCCATGCCTATCGTACAGTGACGCCTTTAAGAGATCCTGCTCCCGTTAATCTTTACACATTATCCTTCACCGCTGCTGGACAATTAATCGATTTCTCTTTAGTGAACCTTGCATTCCATACCGGTAGACGCACCACCACCTCACACATCTCGAAAGATAATTTTACGACATTTCCACACTCACCACAACAATTCCTCTCAACAAGGCGCCCTTCTTCCATTATTATCTTCAATTTGTATAACATACTTCCTGGATCATTAGTTGAAATTTCTCAGCGATTCGCTCCCCATACGAAACATACCTTGAAGAACTTTAGAAGCGAGTGCACATGAAGCATCTCATCCTTACTCCCCTGCTCCTCCTCATTAGCACCCTTGCCCAACCTGTGAGACCAGCATCATCCGCAATTCTCAAGTCCCGCGAGAGCCTTATGTGGCGACCCGCACAACTCTACTTCACCGCCTGGCAAAATCCCGATTGTGACGGGGCCTCCGTACTCAACGGCGACGTCCAATACGACGCTCCCAACACTATCTTGGAAACTTGGGCCATGCAATCATACTCCCTCAACCGGACCCTCGAGGATGGGGAGCAGCTTGACTTCAGCGCCTCGGTCGGGGTTCAGATCTTTACACTGACTCCTCCTAACAGCATCAGCAGGAGGCAAATTGATCTGGATAATGCGGGAAGGCGGAGTTGTGCACAGTATTTGAGTACGGCCAAGGGGGGCGGGGCGATGGCAGGATGTCATAATGTGGCTGGGGGTGCCAATTGTTATCGGTTGTGGCGTTACTAAGTTGGCGTAGGACCGAGAGTGCTGGATATAGACCGAATGATGCAGTTACGGCCGGGATCTACTGACCCCTCAATTCTTGGGCGATTACTCAATAGCAAGACTTATAACAGCATATGACACCCACTTCAGATCCCCATCCTCCACCCATATCTTATTGTCGTAGATTGTATGACCCGCGACATCAATACCCGCAATTGGCATACTCGACGCGTCCTCTTGGCCCATCGCAGTGTGATAGCTTGTCCACCCGGGCAACTTGTTCTTGTGTCCTACCCTGTGGGTCTTCTCGACTCATCACAGATATTCTTATCGCACATGATGATACCATGCCCATGTAGCATGTTCGACCGTCTCTTCAGCTCATCGCAGCGAATTCCTCATCCCCCAACAACACCACAATCACATATTATGCTCAGTTCTTATTCTTCAGCTTTTTTGAAGTTGGTGATGGTATGTGGCAATTGCTCAAGGTGGAGATGTAATAGATTGAGACATGGAAGGTTGGTAGGTGCAGTCATGTTTGGAGACAGTGTAGGCATTGTTAGCAACAGCTTCAAAAATCCAACATAGATTTATGTTATTGTGGATGTCCGGAATTGAGACGGTGGAGAAGGCATTTGGAAGCCGTTAATGTGAATGAGCAGGGGAGGGAGGTGGACAATGTAGAGATTGATTTGGGCGGGTGGTCGCACAATTTACGTGGTCTATCGAAAAGTACGATTGCCTCTGACGATTCACTTGTAGGTGAATGTTCGTAACGGTAATGTCATGGTCATTGATTGGTATCTCGCTTGTAATATATAAAATTCTTTTCTCCATCATTGAACGCCAGTCATAAACCCCCAAGATGCAAGCATTAAGATCACCGTTCCATGAGCAGAGAGACCTAATATGTCCGATCCCCCATTTGTCCATGGTATCGCCGCATATGTACCCATTTAAACCTCGTCTTCACAACAAGCGTGAAGGACGGGCAGTCCAAACCGTTCACATCCAATTAAACATGCCCTCCTTGGGCATAGCACACTGCCCATTGTTGCCATCCATCTGATAATCCTTCAGCATGTCGTCCCAACCGGCCCAATTCATATCCTCATCCATTATTGGCCTATTCTGGCCGAAAATGTTGGGATCCAGAGAAAAGGTAGAGCTCGGATCGCCCATCCCACTAACCTGCACCTGGTTCATGGGTGGATATGATTGCTGGTCCAGACCATTCGAGCTCATTGACTGTGAAGTCAATATTGTTGAAAACTCATCAATCGGTAGGGAGGTGTCAAAGGCAACGAAGTCAGTCATGCCATCCATTGTTGACATTGGTCCTGGTGGTATCCCCAATGATGATGTAGTCAGTCCTAGAGACCCATCGAGTGGGAATTGAGCTTGGGCCTGCAGCTCCTTCAACCTCTCGGCTCTAGCCCTGATCAATAACTTCCGCAACGGTTTCCATAACATGCCACGCTGATTTGAAGAAATTGTTTTTTCTTGGTCGGTCAAAGCGTTCTCAATGATCGCCCAGGCTTTATCAACTGTGGGGCCGGTGGTACGAATGCATAGTTGCGAAAGAACAAAGGCTATAGAATGCCATTGGACGTATGTATGGAACAGCCAGCCCCACTTAAGCGTGCTTTTGTCCGTCTCTAGCAATCGAGAGAACTCAATGACTTCAACCGAAGTCTGAAACATGCGGTCTTTCACGTCTTGGGTAAGTCCTGCTCCACGGTCTATGCGTGAAAGCGGGTGATGAACGATAAGCCACATCTTAGCCATAATAAGGCGGGCTACCGTCTTAGCAACCCAGTGAAGGGGGAGGCTAATGTCTAAGTATTGGAGATATTTCCATTCGAGGTATTGGTGTAGATCGTCGATCTTCTTCTCCTTCTCCTCAAGAGTGAGATTACCCATTTTGGTCTGGCAAGGTCCGTACCCCGGAGGTGAGTAACTCATTCGACGAATAGTCGAACCGACTGAGTATCGGATGAGGTCGAAAGTCATCTCCGTGGCTCCCTCACGTTCCTCTGGTGCTTCTGTCATCTCAGGTGTGATATCCTCATCATTGATATTGAGAGGAAGCTTGGTGTCAAAGCTCTGTTCGATGATAGAAGGATCCGTGCCATGGTCCTCTGAAGCACGTACATCCAGGGTACATATCTGCCACCACAATCGGCGTCTCATTTCTGTTTCGAATGGGCTTAGGCCGAATTGTGCGCCATCTCGATGACAACCCTGAGCTTGGGCGAGACGGATCAGGAGGCCAGTGATTGTCCAGACATAGCGTGTATCATCGGATCTGCGAGCGCATGTCAAAAATAGTAATATTGCTTGCAAGACTAGAAATTCTTGGGTATTCAAGAATCCGGTACGAGCTAAGGCTTGCTCAGTCGCAAACCGATATTTGCGAAGCGCATGGTTCTTCTCCAGGCCCAGGCGCACTATGCAGTCATTCTGCGAGAGTGAGGTCACGGCACAATAGTAGATTGTAAACATGTAGACCTCCATCGGCTTGCTAACGTTCTCCAAATCCTGCGCCGCCTTGGAAAGCATATTTTGGTGGTAGGGAATATGAAGAAGCTTGATCACAGGGTCAACGTTACTTTTATAGATATCCCAGTATATGGGTATTTGTTCTCGCAGTGGATGAAAATTGCGAAGAGAAAGTACGGTCGAACTAAAACTGAATATGAATCCTTGATGATTCGCGGTGGCATCTTCGCCTGATCCAGGCGAAGGGTAGTCATCCTCGTCATCTGTAGGGTCGTCCAGTATATCTCGCATCTCCATCACCTCATCGCTTAAGCTGCTCCAGAACTTATTACTGACATAACGACTCCTCCCATCTTCCACTACCAGTCGTCCAAATTCTTTGGCAACGCTGGCTGCACCATTTGGATGGAGTGCTTCATCTTTCAGTTCTGCTTTCCATTCTGGTTCGTAGAACCCAGGTATGCAATGGTTCTCTTGATGGTCCTCTTGTTTGATCCTATCTGGTCCATTTTGACCTGCTACCTGAGGACTTCCGTTCTCAGCCTCGACATGCTCAATGATTGCCACGCCGTTCTCATCGACTCCCTTCTGAAACTCCTGTACAGCTCCTTCCAGCCTTCTCAGTCGTGCCAATAGCTCTTGGTTTTCTGGCTTCCTGCTTCGCCTTGGGGCCCGTCCGGGGCCTGGGAACACACATTCGATCGCCGCTCTGTTGCAATTCGAACACGGATGTCGCTTGTCACATCTTACTTTGCGCTTTCTGCAGGTGACACATGATCTTGAATTCAGTCCTGACGCTCCGTTTGCACCGTTCGTGGGAGGTGTTGTCCTCGTCGTGTTAGCCGAGGCTGTGTCGCTGGGAGAATGGCTACTGCTGGTGCTGAAGGTGGTTTGAGTAGCTTGCGTAGGGGAGATGGTCTCTTTAGGTGGAAACGAGAAGTCTGGATCAATTTGAGACATAGCCAGAGAACATCTCTTGACCGAAAGTGCGAAAATGTAAGCGTTTAGAGACGTCAGGAAGTAAGCACTGCTTGATACCAAATATACACGCTAAACCACCGGCCTTTATGTAAACGCCGAAGCGCAGAGAAGAACAGCCTGAAAAATCAGAGCGCAGTCTCATGCACATGGAATACGCCTGTAGTATGGTGGGAGGGGGTAATTTAGGCGTTGAGGCAATTTTGTCACCCCAATTATTATTAGTAAGAAATGGAGCAACATCAGCTGCCTTAAGTTGTAGTCCTCATTAGGTATCCGGGAGCGTCCATCACTAAGCGGTATCCCTGCATCAATCAGAGTGCCCCATAGTTCGCTACACGGGTCACATCCCTGCTGACTGACTTCCTGGTGCACCGATTACATATCGGAAGGTCTAGGCTCCCCTTAGGTAAAGGAACAAGAAAAGCCTACTTAGACCTGTACAACAGAAATTTGTGGACAATTTCAATGGTTTTCAACGATCGACTCGTATGTACAATGATTGCAGAGTATCCCAGTGCTGTTCTGTAGCCGACTGAGATCTCTCTACGCCGGCGATATATCCAGAATCTTGCTGAGTTGGTGGAACATCAAGCAACATATCACCATAAACCTGTACACCCTCGCTAAATGCCTGTTAAGCGAAGACGCACCGCAAGCTATGCTGCAATAGACCTTTCAAAATGTCACAATACATAGTTCCACGCAAGTTGGCGCGACCATTTGATCACCACTTTTCTTCCTATCACTCCCTATCGTCTTGGATGAAGATTCCATCCTCTGCGGTAAGGAGGGGTTTGCCCTTAGTCTGCTCTCGACCTTCAACGGGTTCCTCCACTTGGATTGGCTTTGGCTGCCTTCGTGGTCGCCTGTCGATTATATTCCTGTCAGACTTGGGGCATCCGTGGATTGTTTTTGCATATCTTGCGTCCGCGGCCACGGAACGACGCTTGCGTGTGGAGGCAGGGATCGGGGTTACTGTTAAACTGCCTCGAGAATGGGGAGACGTGCTTTATACTTTCCCACTCCATGCTAGTTGTATTAAATTCATGCCTTGGGTTCATTAGCAGTTTAGAGAGCTTGATAGAATATCAATGAGCTCTTACCCATAGTATCTCGTTTTGGTAAGGGAGGCAGTCCCATATTCAGATGTGAGAAGCTTTGCGTAGTCGTACGGTATCTTCACCGTCTGGTCTTCGAATATACTGTCGCGCAAGGGGAATAGATCTTGTTTCTGACAGCAATCATATTAGCATGCTGATGTGGAGTAGTACCAGGCACTCGGCAACACTCACCAATTCCTCGTGCTTGTCTTTAGAACAAAGCACGTCCTGTTGCCTCGCTTTAGGTCTTACAGCCGTGATATCAATGAACAAGCCTGTTTCGATATCAATCCACCGTGCATCAATGACGTTCAGATAGTCGTCATATGAGTCGTCTGTGTATTTAGGGTTGACCTCTAATAGATAGTTCCGCTTTTTAAAAGTATGAATGGTCATATTATAATAACTGGCGAGGAAGTGAATCGTTGTATTGGTCATTTGCACATCGATGTCCGAATCCCAGGGTAAGATCTAAGGGCGTTAAGCCCAACGTCGCTTAAAGGGTAGGTGACGCGGCCTTACCTTGCGATTCCACCACCAACCCAGCAACGTCCCGTGTATTATCCAAGTTTCCGCGCCCAAATCCGCCATTGTCCAGAGGTAGGATTGCATTAAGAGTGTGAGGTTTGCCTTTTGTTCTTCGTAAGGCAGGGTATGATCGGTGAATCTAGGTTTGCTTAGCACTTGTAGAATTCAAAAGAGACCAAGACGTTGATATACCGGCCATCGTAGTGAGGGTGAAAGCTTTGCCTATCATTGAGAACACCGTTATGTGTAAAGAAGTATTGAGGTGAACTCACATCGACTCATCTTTGAAATGTTAGCAATGTACAATGTATGACGAGAAGAGTAGACCTACGCCAGTATTTCTCCTTCGGATCGCCACCCTTCCCGCCCATATATCTGTAGTTATAATGGACCCTCACGCTCTCGAAATCGGCATCGCCGTCCACCCATTGAATCTGGAGTAGTAAGGCTATTAGCGTGAGGGCGGGCCAAAGCCAATGGGCTGGCCGGAGGATCATTGGGACGACTGGTCTGAATGCAACGACGGCATAGTAGGCGCTCGTCCAAGATGAAGGCGTTTAGTCTTTCAAGACCGAGTAAAAGATGTTGTAGCGGTGGTAAGCTGACGAGGGGATAATATTATATCAATTAATGAGGTCGCGTGCCCAAGCTCCTTTTGGCGACGGGACTGGGATGTGGAGACGACGCCTTTGACAGGATAATATTTGAAGAGAGAGCCGACACAATATGTGAAACTTGGCGCGGTGAACTTCTCAATCCGTCGGGAACAAAGCACCGTCATCAGTCGCATTGGGACTCCCGTCGTTGCTTTGATTGGTGATTTTCTTCCCTTCTATGTGCGTCAGACAGTATGTCGCCTTTTCGTCGGTACTCGGGTCGGTTCAAAAGCCGTTATGTGGCAGGGACAACGATTCATTCGCTTTGGTATTTACGTACAATCTGTCAGGCCAGGGTAAAAAGCTTGGTAGCGATTGCCAAGGACCCGAACGCTGACACAAGCCGCCCAACAACAAAAACCTCAATATACAGATACAAAGGCAAGTGTTAATGGTGCTGCCAGAAAAGGCTAATAGCACCGTCGACTTTGTCGCATAATTTACCGCACAGCAATGAATTTTCTATTTATGACTATGTTATCCTTCCGTTCGAGGCAGATGACCCTGCCTATGCTCTATTGTATATGATCATCCAAGGTCGCAATGGCAAGCGGTTAAGGGACGACCCACATTTCATACCCTGACAGACACCTCAAATATTCGAAGAGGAAGATAAAGCTGAGCTCAATGCTCCAACAACCTTAGACTACCTTGAACAACAACATTCTCCAAGATGGACCCCGGAGGAATATCGATTGTGCTGCCTTCCGTAGCAACAATGATGACTGTGCCCTTCATTACCACCCCTCGTCCCAGATTGACAGCACCAGTAATCGTCAAGTGATCCAGCTCGAGGATTTTGGGAATACTGCTAATTCGCTTCTGGAAATCGCTGACCTTTTTGAAATCGTTGCCCAGTTTGATCAACGGTGCCGGGCCGAAACGGTCAGAATGCATGACGAGTTGACCATGCTTCAAGCTGTAAAGGTCTGACTTGACAAGCATGAGATCAGAACATGTCTTGACGGGTAAGAAACGTCGACGAGGTACGTTGACACCGTGAGCATTCTTGAAATGACGGATGGCTGCACCAACGGCGGTCTCCAATTGGATAATATTGACATCCGACTCTCCCTTCTTGTCAGCTGGAATCGACTTGTTGTTGGGGATGATCTCCAATTCAAGTTCGTTGTTCTCGACCAAACGCTTAATAGCTTTCAAGTTAAGCCAGATGTTGTTGGTGTTGAAGTATTTGAACTTCTTGATGGACTTGAACTCATTTGTGTGCTCCTTTGGAACTTGAGCAAGTTCAAGCAGACGGACTGAACCTTCGTAATCGATGATGGTACCACCTTTGACATCAGCCTTGGTCTTGTCAGTCAGCTCCATTATGTACTCAGCATCCGACTGGACCATGTGCTGCAAGATGCGAAGGTCAACGACCGCACCCAAATTGTCGGCATTAGAGAGGAACAGAATTTCAACGCCTCGTTCAATGAGCTTATCAAGGATGCCAGAATTGTAGAGCGACTCGAAGACATCTCCGTGTCCGGGAGGATACCAGTCAGAGATCTGCGAATCGTATGACTTAGGGGCTGGGAGAAGCGAGTCTCTCAGGACACGGGGATATCGGGATTGGTTGAAGGTCAAGATGTCGATACTGTGGCCCTCGTACTTTTTGATGATGTTTTGTGTGTCCTCGTCGGTGTTGAAGGAGTTCATAAGAACGAAAGGCACGTTGACATTGTACGTTCGGTTGAGGTATTCGATCTGGCGAACAGAGAGATCGAGGAAGGACATGCCATCACGGACTTCGATGACCGACTTAGGACCAACGCAGCCCATGGATGTTCCAAGCCCGCCATTGAGTTTAATCACAGCCAGCTTTTTGAGGTATTCGACTGATTCGGAATTCGCAAGCTCATTGTAATCGATGACTTGTGAGGGAGCAGGAGGGTTGATGCGGTCCCACGACAGAACGTTTCCCTTAGCCTTGTCATTGAGATAGCGACGGAACAATTCAAAGAAGTTGTCCATTTCAGTCTCGAATCGTTCTCTCTCCTGTTCATCCTTGCAAGTCTCTAGTAGATTATTGAGGGCGTTACGCATTTGGTTGGCGGCAATAGCGGTGGACGCGTTTTCGAAGGCCTTTGAGTCGGCACGAGTCCTTGTCAGCTGTGAACTTAAAGAATCTGGTGTCATGGCAAATACGACAGCTTCAGACATTGTATGCGGAATAGTCAAAAGTATCTCAGCCTGAGGAAACCGAGTAGGCAGATAGTAGTAGAGATAGGTTTTGAAGGAAGTAAAGATGTGTGTAATTGTATAGTGTCTGTGTTGAAGATGTGGACCAATCAGGAGAAGGTTGGCGACTTAACAGACGCAAGGGGATTCAATGCTTCGTTATTGCTGTGCAGGAATGCTTGGGTGCATAAGCGATGTTGCGATGGATGTTGTAGGGGGCTTGTAGGAAAGGTGGTTGTTTGGATTTGAATGTCGTTATTGCAGGCTTCCGGTAGGACCAGCAGCAACTTTCCAAACAGTCACACCTTCCCATTACAAATTATCAAGGTCTTCTGAAGGACCCATATATTTTATTGTTTGTAGGACTCATTGCAAATTTCTTGAGAGCTTCAAGACTCACCATGTGTGATTGAGATTTTTGGTGATGGTTGTTCCGCTTGGAAATAGAAGCCTCGCCATTGGGCACGCCCCCATCCCTAAGATGGGAAGGGATAGCTCTCTGTGCCGTCGTCGCCATCGTGTTTATTTATGCTTCAGACGAGTATGGGATGCTTCTACTTGAAGATTCATGAAACGTCAGCCTCAGGTATCGACGTGGATATGAAGATGAAACGATTGGAGTAGAGAGGGTCGAAAGCTGGGTATGAAGGACACGTATGATGCAAGAGCACAACTGGAAGCCACAGCTCCAAAGGGAGCGCTTGTACCGGAGAACAGATGATAGGGCTGGGGCTTTCGTAGGGTTTGGAGGGGTAAAACGCACTTGAAGGAGCTGTATAGCTTCGTATAAGGTTGTAGTCTGGACTGTAGGAAGAGCACAGAGGTCAATAGCAACGTTGGGGAGGAAATGAGAAGGCAACGCCTGCGGTATGGAATAAATGTTTACTACAGAAGACCAACCTTTTGCCGCAGAGCTTTCGGCTGTGGATACTCCCTATCTTTTTCCCGGTTGGGATTAGTGACGGGTGAGGCTTTTAAACGTGCTGGCCTTAGAAAGGCGCTATGGAAGAGATTTTCATGAGATTGACAGTTCTGTTTTGAGACTGCTGAAACCTTGATATACGAAAAATTACTAGCACACCGAGGTATTATCGTCGAATCTGGCAGGTTTCCTGCCATGGATCGACAGGAAATGAGCTATATGCAACCTGATATGGACACATCTATATTTGGCACATATGTTCCGAAAGCAGTCTGTGATAAACAACACCTACTATTACCCCTTTTCAAGGAGCACTCGCCATTCGCCCTAGCTCAATATGTCGATGCAAAAGACCCCACCCAGACACTCAAGTTTAGTGTTTACGAGAATGATTTTAATCTCTAGATAGGTAAGGGTTTGATTCATTATTTGTGTAAATGAGCTTCTGGCGTAGTCCAAGGGACCTCTCTATCAATTCGACATCGAATCAGCGACACTCTGAAAAAATATAAATCCTCGTAGTAGACTGCGCGTTCTGTGTAAAGCATCCAACAGCATTCCTTTTTTTGCCTTCCATACGCCCTACATCAGCATATTCGTGCATATTCCGGAGTATCACCACCGCCCAGAGAGGAAAGCAAACGCTGAAAAGCTAATCGCTTTCAACCCAATAGATCATCCAAAGCTCCTCCGCTCTTCTGGCCATTGCTTTGCATCGGTTGCATGGGTGCTGCTGTCAAACTTGCAGCAGGTGCTCCCCAAATCCCTGCAGTTGCCTTTTGCTTCTGCATGCTCGCTAGATTTGGCCCACTGTTCGCTGGTGTAGAAGCTTTCTTGATACCGGCGTTAGCACTTGCTGCTGACCAAAGCGATCCGAAAGCATCACCGCCAGATGCTGATGATTTTGCGACAGATTTCGAGAAAGAACTTGTGGGAGCCAGAGAGGGCTTGCCGGCTGGTGTAGAGGATGTTTGGAAGGCGGGCGTGGGTACTTGAACAGATGTGAAGTAGTTGGGTGCGGTGGCTTGGTAGCCTGAGGGTCGCGGTACTTGGTTGGATTGCTGTGTTTGCATGAGTGATGGAGAGGCGAAAGCGTTGGCTGCTGGTGATGAGATATTGTAGTTGCTGGTTGGGGGAGAGGTTACGCTACTTGTTGCGCTGGGAGCTGGGGAGATTGAATTGAATCCAACGAGATCATTGAGATTGGCACCTTGAGAAGGGGCTATAGGTTTGGGGGCCGCGAATTGTGTGCCTGAAGCTGTGCTAGTGGTCATGGGTGGTGGAAGGTGCGGTATGGAAGGATTCGAGTTCGTGGTAGTAGTAGGCGTTGCTGACTGGAAATCGTCAAAATCATCGTCATCTGCACTTGATCCGAGCCCGTTCCCTAATGAGCCAGGGACAGATTGCTTCGTACTGGAGCTGAACTCTTTTGGTGGGGTTTCTGGTGGGATGTCATCGTCAAAGCCCAGGATATCGATTTCTGGTTCTTTTGGCTTCGGCGGTTCTATCACTTTGGTCTTATTGCTCGTTGTTGTTTCTGATTTTCTGGTTGCAGGAGAGGATGTGGTCTCGTCATATTCGTCGTACTCTTCGAACCGATCCCTCCTACTGCTCGAGTCTTGGAATCCAGATGTGTTCCCTCCAAACCCACCACCGTCACCGTAGACGCCGCCACTATAACCTCCGTAAGACCCGGAATCTTCATTCCCAAAGCCTCCATACTGACTGCCGCCAGATATCCCACCGCTCATAGCGCCGCCCTCGACACCGCCAAATTTATTACGATTAGTCCTTGCTTTCTTTCGTTCTGCACGAATACGGTCGACATCTCCCAAAAGCTCAGCGAGATCCTTAGATCGGTTGCGGACATTGATGCCTTGGTCTTTTCCATTTTGGTCAATGTAGTGAAATTGCCGAAGCATTTTTAGGAGGGAGAGGTGGGATCGGGCATCATCAACAACTCTTTCAGAACCATTCTTGATCAGGAACTCAAGAAGTTGCAGACCCTGTGCGTGTAAGTCATAGACTCTCAATAGACGTCGGCAATGGAAGGACCTTGTAGATCTGCCGCCATTCTTCAGCAGCTTTCTCTGTGAACCGCTTGTAGATCATGGGCATGATCTCGTTGAGTAATTGACTGTCCTCGCTTGTCAATTGTTTTTCAAATAACACGGTTTCGACACATACTAGCTGTGCGTGCCATTGGCGATTTCTTGCATGAGACTCGAAGAAGCCCCCCATGGTTCGTTGTTTGTAGCTTCGCGAACCTACAGTCCCAATCAATATGAATCAGAAGCCCGATGAAATTGCCTGCAAACCTTCGCCTCCATCTCAGTGTAATTCATCACAGCTATAATGAGATCGTCAGCTTTCTGCAACTTCGTGCTACGAAAAGATAGCTTACCATTCTGAACCTTTCGTACACCCGCCTTCAGGTCATACAGCGTCAAGTTGCTGACCTGATCCTTGAGGCTGTTGAGGTCCATAATGAGTGTATTGATGTAGGGATCGATCGGGTGATGAGCCGGGCGCCTCAATCTTCGGGAGAGTTGTATAGAGCTGGGTTTGTGTCCATTATTATTAGAGTTTAGCGTCCTCAATATAGCCAATCCCGAGCCATTTACATAATGTCCCAAATTGGGCACTTCCTACTACCCTCTTTTTGATTCTGTCTCATTTATGTATCGGTACGTACAATAGACCCGTTGGTATAGAGGTAGTCTTTTGGAGGCTACCAGGCCGCAAAAGAGAGCGTAATGTTGGTCAAGGACCGCCAAGGATTTGCGAGTTGCAAAACTCTTGCGACTTCTTGGCA
>QKZZ01000052.1:0-11876 GCA_003521265.1 Cetradonia linearis
TTTTGGTGGGGATCTCCGCTTTTAGCGCCCGAATTTCTAGTCCACCGCGAGATAGGATACAAGAGCAAGCTAAGCCACTTTCATCAGATTAGGGTTAGGACCCGGAAAGCGAACGACTTACCTGCTGCGGAGTCACACGACGTTGGCGAACGTGTTCCTTCTGAGTTGTCGAGCCTAAGAACAGATTAGGTGGGTAGGTTGTCTGGTAATGGTCGTGAATTATAATGATCGGTACGACTTTACATTCCTTTGCTTCCATATCCTACACATAACCTTTCAGCTAACTGGCGATGTCTCTCAGCTCACTCTTCAGTTGCTCGACTGCTCAGAGAGGTATCCCCCTACTTCCCCTACATAGATCATCGTCCTCGACACCTTACCAGACCGCTCCAGCCAGTCCTAATCCCCACTCTCTACCATCTCCAAGGGTGACCTCCATGCCCCTACCTCAATCAGATTCCCTCCTGGCTCTGGCACGCCAGGAAAGCCACCTCCAGGTTAGCCTACAAAAGTTACTAGATACCCAAAGTAAAGGTCTACTTGCTGGTTTTGGTGGTACTCCGGATGAAACATCATCAATAGGTAGTAGGACACCACCTACAGATTCCAACTCCCGAGGCTTTCAGAAGCCCAAACCAATCGTTCCCGTACGCCAACCTTCAAAGAAAAAGCTGGGGCTACGTGGAGCGCGGAAAGGTATTGGTCGAGCGATTCTGCAACTAGCGGAACTGAAAAGTGAAGAGGCAACGGTATTAGAAGATGAAATCGCTGAACGGGACAATGTTTTGTCTGCAGTAGAAGGATTCGGGCGGAAGTCTATAGGATTACATGGAAGAATCAGGGATATCGAGTCCAAGGATACAAACCGTCAGGCGAATATTCTCAAAGAGGAGGCAAAAGTCCTAGATTCCGAAATTCACGAGCTAGAAACCAGACTGTATGAGATGAAAGCTCGTCAACGTCATCTACTGCGCGAAATCGATAGCCTGAACAACAGTGTACAAAGCAAGCTCAGCTCCTACAAATCAGCCTTAGCTCTAGCCGAAAAGGACACTAAGACCTTCCTCTCCCGACCACCTTTACAGTCTGCCAACCCTGTGCCAGCTACTGGAATATGGTCAATGCCCCGCGAGCTAAGAACACTGGAAGTTGCAAAAGACCACTACACCGAAGAACAGCATGCTCTCAAAGACAGACTCTTAGCCGTCGAAGCGGAGAAAAGTGCTCTCGAAGATGCAAGTGTGGTATGGGAAGATGTTGTCCAAGAAGTCAACACAGTCGAGAAGATGCTGCGGGATGAGATGCAAAAGATGCAAGCCCCGTTACTAGAAATAGGGAATGGACGAACTACTGCTGCGGAAGGGATGAGGAGAATTCTGCAGACGATGCAGAAGGCTAGGACGCGAATTGAGGAAAAGTTGGGCATGGCAGAGGCAAGGAATTGGAAATTGCTGGTTTGTTCTATTGGTGCCGAGTTGGAGGCGATGATTGAGGGCCAGAGCGTGCTGGAAGGGGCGTTGAACGCTGCTGGGGCCCAGGATAATGAGTGTGAGGATAAGTGTAGCAATGGAACTGGAGCCAGGGAAGACAGTCTTGATGATCGGCCTAGCGGCCACCCCACTCAGGATCTATTGCATGTTGATAAGTCGGAGGATGAGGATGATGGTCCTGGGCCAGAGTTCCTGCTTTCCCACCATTACGAATGAAGAGATATACCCACCTGTAGAATAGCATAGAGACACTTCAACTCCCAGCTGACAAATGGTGCTTTGATATAGTCGATGTTGTCGGAGATTGATTCTTCGATACTCAAGAGCTACACGGATGTTTATCAAAAATCATACACAGCATCAATCATCCCATGCAGCGCCCCTTCAAAGTCTTTTGGGCCAACGCCGGACTCGTCGCTCATAATACATGCAATCTTATGCAACGTGCCTAAGGGCCAAGATTGGAATGCTCATGCCCACGCTCATACCTTAATGCAATGAATGAAAAGATCAAACAGAAACACCCCATACACCTTTCCCTCCACTAACGCCTAGCCAATCGCGTCCTTGGCTTGTCAGACCGCTTTGTGGCGCCCAACTGATATTCCCTACTTCATAATCGCACTGCCAGCTCGCGGTTGGGCCTTGGGTTGAAGCAGGTGTGGAATTGGGTGCTGGATTACCGTTTACGCCTGGAGCCAGGGTAGAGCCACTATGGTTGAGGAGATCCCAGATCAGGACTAGGGAGTCGTCTCCGCCAGATGCGAGGGTGCCTCTTCGGGATGGAGACCATTCTATACAATTTATTGCGGCTGCATGCCCTCGTAGCTCTAGTAAGGCTTGCCCAGGTTGCCGCACATCTAAGATCCGTATGCTGTTGGAATCTTGGGAAAATGTTGCGAGTAGGTGCTGGTCATGTGGCGAAGCTAGGAAAGTTTAGCCACTTCAGATAAAAAGATTTTGTCAAAATATATTCTCACCAGCCAATCTGAGCAGTGGAGGTGCGTAGGACATTGTTTGCTGAGCGGTTGTTGGACTCATGTTTCCCGGGCTCGAAGCTGGTGATACAATGTCAATATCTGAAAGGCATTGGAGGGAGCTACTAACATTTCTCGTTGTTCTTCTCTGAGGGTTCGTAGATAATGGTACTGTGTTCGAGACTTCTGAGATCGAACATTCGGACACTGCCGTCGGCGCCGCAGCTTACGAAGACATCAACACTATTTGCGCAGAATCGAACATCAAATACTTCCTTATCATGCGCAATCAGTTGAGTTTTAGCCGTGAGTGTGGGAATGTCCCATATCGTACATGTGGTGTCAATGCTTGAGGTGATAATCAAGCTTGGTGATAGATTATTCCAATCGAGGGATGTGAGGGGCGCAGTATGCTCAGGGGACTTTGAGTTCGAGAGAAGTGCAAGTGGCGTCAATTTTTGAGGGGGCTGTTGTGTTGGATTGGAAGAACGATTTATTGAATTGCTGGAAATGTAGGATGTTTGTGGAGGTAATGACCAAAGCCGTAAATGATCTCCGGATGTCGCAAGGAGATTCGTGGATTGCTTTTGGGACGACGCAGGTTCCCACAGAATTCTCGTGACGGGGTAGGAATGTGTTGCTTCGGCAGTCTTCACGAAGTCAAGCCCAAACTGGGTGGGGTCAGGCAGCTGATCAAGGTCTGACTCTGGTGTCATCTTGGTATCGAGAATTTGGATCTAAAGTAGAATTAACATATATGAAGACTTTCAAGCAGAACTTACATCACTAGCGAGTAATCTTACAAAATTGTGTCCATCTTCAACATAGCTTCCAATGGCTATCTTTCCAGCGGAATCACTTGAGCTATGTTGCTGAACAGGCCATTTGCACCAATCAAAGGCGTACACTGCCCATGGTGCCAAATAGTTGCTGTTGGTAGGGAAGGTAGGGAAGCCATCGCCCGAGTATGGGTTTGCGCTTTGGGGCCCATCTTGTCCTGAATCAGCTAGCGGTCTGATGTCCGCTAAGCCGAGTGGTGAGTATGTCGACTCGGGCTGGCCACTTTGTGAAGAAGTGTATCTGTGAGTCGAAGGAGAGGTGTATTTGGCGCTTTCGGGAGTATTGGTAAAAGGAGCGTATTTCGGCTGGTCCAGTCCAGCGGGACTTGATCGCGAGTAATTATGAGACTGGTTGGCTGTCGAAGGCCGTGGGGAATATTGTTGCTGTTGAGAAGGGTTCTGAACCTGAGGCAACGTGGGTATAGTGGAGGGTGCCGTCATGGATGCGGAAGCACCAGGTCGTCCAGGCTGCAAGGAACCGGGAAGAGACTGCCCTGCCGCTGAACTCGAATACTGAGAGCCCTGAGGAGTAGCCTGGTGAATACTTATACCTGGAGCTTGACCACCTGAGTACTCATGAAAGGAGTGATATGAGTGATGTCTTGATATATCTTTCCCGCCTTGTTGGCTCATAGTTGTATTCGGTGGAATATGCAATTCCTCTGGCCTGCGACCGTATGTCTGCGTACGACGTGGAGTTTCAAATCCTGGCTGCACGTTGAGCACTGTGGACTTCTGGCAAGACAAGCTTGCATTCCTTAACTAACCTGATGACCCTGCGCTGTGTGGAGATGACATATAGCCAGCCTCGTTTGCCGACATACTGGAGTTTAAGTTTGCTGGGCGGATCAGTAAGTATGTCGTTTGGGCGTGTTTTGTGCGTACTTGAAAATGGCCCACCAGTCAGCCCAGCCATGCTCTCCGATTCCGTTGGCGCCAGATGTTGTTGCCCAGACAAGGGCTATAGATACAGCCCCAAGCGCCAGTGTGGGATACCATTTACATGACCAATACATTAGAAGTATCTCTGTCAACTTCAGATAATTGAATGAATGCTCGTGGTTGACGGTCAAGCAAGCGCGGCGCGAGAGATCTTAAGCGCGGAGCAGCACCTCGCCCATTTAGACATCTCCTTTATTCATTTGATCATCTCTAAAACCGATAGGATCAGTCGTTCCGTGATATTGAAGAACGAACTAACGAATCACTTCAAAGTTCAATCAAGATCGCAATAGCTTGAGTATGGCTACGGATGATACACCCCAGCACTGTTGGCTACTTCTGCTTCCAGCTCCTCCTTCTGAGATAACACAAACCTCCTTAAGAGTTGCTTACGGACCTGGCTTGTCCCTATGCCTGCATGACGCATCCCAAATCTCCGCTGGAGTTTCCAACGTGGTATTAGATTTTGCAATAGCTTACGATGCTGATTCTAATTTTTCTTACTCCCGGGTCCAGAGGTTACTTGGACTACTGTACAGACTGACGAGCACAATCTGCACAGAGCAACGTATTGATCTACAGTATGACAATGATGTCGACGTGCGCATTGTTTTCTTTCGTGATGGAGAAAATGGCACGCGTCCTGAGAATGTTCTACCCCAAAAGTCGATCATTGATCTTCAGACACTGGCCAAGATCAACCGTCCATGGCAACGTATCTGCTCTCAGGAAAGCGAGATTGGGGAAACTCTACTTCGAAAATTCCTCGGTGCCCGAGCTAATTCTCAACACACCATATCAGAGTCCCAAATTAAGAGATTACCAGGAGGTATAACCATCCGTCAGCATTCAACACCAGATTTCTATTCTAAAGGCAGCGACTTCCACCGGCATCATTCTATCGCTGTAGGAGGCACTTTTGATCACCTTCACGCGGGCCACAAGCTACTTCTGACGATGACGGCGCTTGTCCTCGATCCAGGACCATCACCAGGATGGTGCATGGCAATCGGCATTACAGGCGACCAGCTCCTTAAGAATAAGCAATATCGAGAGGAATTGGAAGACTTCGAACAGCGTTTTTCCGCTGTGCGGCATTTTCTATTGAACATCCTAGAGCTCATTCTACCAGCTCATGTGGTGGAGAGCACAAACAGGGTTGAGAACGCCGGATCTCACGGCAGAACAGTCCGCGACGTGCTCAAATCTGGTCTCACCATTAAGTATGTGGAGATATTTGACCCTTGTGGACCGACCCTCACCGAGGAATCTATAACGGGCCTTGTACTATCCAGCGAGACGAGGAAGGGAGGAGAATTCGTCAACGAGAAACGCCGCGAAAAAGGATGGCATGCGCTAGAGGTCTTCGAAGTTGATGTCCTTGACGCTGAAGAGGGTGATTTTGGTACTCAGAGCCAAGTAGACGACAAATTCCAGAGCAAGATCAGCAGTACAGAAATCAGACGCAGGGTGCTTCAGAAGAACCTAGCGCGGACTAAGGACAAAATCAGCAATTGTGGCTAATCGTCCCAAGCTTAGTTGCATTCTGCAACAATGTGGAGAAGCTGCAATTATGATGCATCATTGTCCAATCACCAACCGCCCTCAGCAAGCCCGCAGTGAGCTATTTCACTCGAACTTGGCAGACTCGGTGAATTGTCGCAAACTGGTCTCAATTTGGCTCCAGAAGCTCCCAAAGTGTTGGGAGAGGAGGTCTCGTGCGAAGCGCCTACTATGTCGCCTAAAGCATTTCTGGTTAGACTCCTCGAATTCGGTCGCCAATGATTCTCCGATGAACTGTCCTCATGACAGCGCATTGCAACGTCCTCAATTACGCTCATCGAATCAGGCTATATATAGGCCTGCAACTATGGTTGAAACCAGAGAAGGGGACCACGGACCTTCGTCTTCAGTCTGGATGATCAATGTCCGGGGTAACCGCTTTATTTGTACCGTCGACACGGGAACGCCATGCTGGCGCTATGCAAGTCCAGGGTAGCAATATGCACGCTGAATGCTGTCCGATCCAAGCCGCCTCCCGTCTGGCATCGGCTGCCAACCACTCGACTATGATCCTACTATGATAGTTGCAGCGGGAAGGGTGTAGCCGGTGGTGCAATTTCAATCATGTGACTTCTTGGAGGCGTGCAAGAACTCTTGATTCGTCCTTTCTACTCGGCCGCAGCGTTGCGCTGCTTCTCGCTCTACTGTGCGTCTTCCTTTTGCGCGGTGTGCTGGCAATGATGTCGTCTGACATACTATTCCTGTCTCCTTGCATGGCTTTGCCGGCTTCTTGTGATAGTTGGCCCCCTCTCTGTATACTGCCTCCCAATGTGCCCCTCGTTAAGTGAAGCTGCTCGAACCATCTCGTCCTTTTCCCCACCAGCTCCCCGCCCTAGTTGTTTAGTATGGCAACCATCCAAAAATTGTCAAATGAAATCCTGAAAGAAATCCTTGATAATATTGCCTTAGACCCCCAGAAATCAATAGCTGTTGACCGGCGTGAATATCTTTCGGTCGAGAGCTTTCGTCCGCCAAGTCCTCCATTACCATCGCAAGCTCAAGACATTGGAAGCTTCAGACTGTCATGTCGTAGATTTTCAGATCTTGGAATTCCTTATCAATTCACGCGAGTGACCTTGCGATTTTCTTCTCGAGGTTTTCGCCGCCTGGATGAAATATGCAGCAACAGCCACCTCGCAAAGCATACTAGGAAATTCAGCTACCTTGTTCCTCTCTTCTACGGTGATAGTGGGTCTTTAATGCCTCTTTAAATGAATAAGTGCTAATATACCACGAAGGTAGATGGCATGTATGGGACTATGTCCGGTCTACGAAGTCTTCGCTTGACCCTTACGCAAGCGATTATTTTCATGTTTCGGATGCTACGGAATTAAGAGCGAAAGAGCAAGATCAAACAAAGATCTTGCGATCCAAGGAGGACGTCCGTGTATTCAAAAAGGCAATGGCAGCTTTCACTACGCTTCAACACGTACAAATTCTTCGACTTGAGAATGAGGCAGACCGGCGCTTGATCAATTTTCTGATGTCCAGACCGACTCATGATCAACCTGGCCAACCGCCAGTAGACTTACGGTGGTCCCCGGCTTGTTACCACGCCACAAAGACTTTGGTAGAGGCCTTAATGCAAGCCGAGTCACCATTCAGCCGATTTTCGGGCCCGATGATGAACCCCCATAGCCTGCTTGCTGTTCAGAGGAAGATTCCCCAGATATTACCGTCCCTTGCCTCCGGCCTCACCTGCTTGGAACTACACTTTGAAGATGGAGGGGATCTCAGTTACCAAGTTTTTGAGTTGTCAGGCGTTTTCAAGGATATTTTCACTGCAGCCAACAATTTGCAAGCTGTGCACATCGGCTTCCCTTCTCGCACCCCACTTGATCTCAGACTCGAGGATCTATTTCATAACATCAAATGGGAAAAGCTCCGCGCCTTTGGAATACAAGCCTGGCATCTGGACGCAGATGAAATAATCAAGCTTGCAAGACGCCACAGCAAAACACTAAGAGGTCTCCGCCTACGTGATGTGCTACTCAAGGAGGGAAGCAAGTGGAGGGACGTTCTCTTCATGTTGCGGAGGGAGATGGAACAACTAGACTGGGTGAGCCTTCGCCGGATTGACTACTCAAATCATTTCGAGGAGGTATCTGCTAGTAGCATGGAAGTCCCCGATGATCCACCAGCCAGTGGAAGTGAGAGCGACGACGAGGATGGGTTTCCTGGTCAATTAGACGACCTCGGTCTTACTGACGGCAGTGAAGGCGATGAATCTGATGATAACAGTAACGCGAACACAGACCTTGGGCCAGATGCGAACGAACTGGCCCTATCACCCGACACTCCAACCTCAATGCCCTTTTGCACTTGCTCTCATAGCTCATACCCAGCAAACGCTGATGACTTAGGGGATAATGGGCGGATTGTAACGTACCAACAACGGAAAATGTGGGAAAAATGGGTTTGTGGCAGGTGCATAGAGCACACCCAAGCCTGACCTATATGCCAAAAACTCCTGGGGAAACAGGACAGGAAAGTTTAGAATTGAACAGAGTATCTGGAATTTATGTCGCTCTCCTACACAAGCACACAACGCAGCGATTTCGAACTACAGTTGTAGCATAGGTACTTCTAACTCTTACCCCAACCGTCCAGATTCTCCACGATTGGAACTCTCCCACTGCGAGTGATTATCCATTCCACTTCCTCATCTCCATCATTGACTTCCTGATGCTCGGCATGTGCTGGTATTAAGGCAAAGTCTCCCTTTTCTAACACCTGTCTCTTCTTCCCACCCTCTGATACCACAGCGCCATGCCCTCGCACGCAGTATACGACGGTATCTTGCTCGCCATGGTGATGGATGGCGGAGGAGGAGTGGGGCTTGGCAATCATAACGGAGGCGCTGAGGTTGTCGCAACTATCAATTATAGCACCTTTCCTGATCATGCCCTCCGTTTGGCCTGTGCTTGCGTTCACCTCGGTGGCTTTTGTGAGTTGGGCTGGGGTAGCCATATAGATCTGCACGGGTAGGCTTGGGTTGACGGCCCCAAGGAGCTGCTGTGACTCTGCACCACCGCCTCTGCTCTGTCCGAGGTAAGGGGAACGCTACCACTATTAATGCACGGAACCTCACCAGTGTTGCTCAATGCTTATACAAGCAGAGTGTACCACGGTAGAAGCCTGTATTGTGACCTGAGGTTTAATGACGACGCGGTCAGGCATCCCGCCCTAGTTCTAGTTCTTTGCAAAACTTGCCGAGGCTCAAGTCACGCAGGGCATTTAAATGCTCTATCCGGCCGAGGCTCATCGCTCCTAAAACCTTTCATTGCATTTCACCATATAAATACTCCATTCCTCTCTTCTCTTCATACCTCTACTCTCACCACCCATTGTCTACATTATCCTATAGACTTTCCGGCTATTCTCATTATCATTATGTCGAAGATTTTCTCAAAAGAGGAGGTTGCTAGCCACAAGACGAAGGATGACCTTTGGTACGTAGAATGGCCGGAGATAGTAGATGGCCACAATTTAATATCGGTAACAGGATTATGGTCGACGAGGATGTCTATGACCTAACGAAGTTCCAACATGAGCACCCTGGCGGCCAAAAAAGTAAGTCCTGACGCTCATTCCTCCCTCTGGATATTTCCGCCTTTGTCCCGAGAGCAATCTGACCTGGCATCTGCAGTTCTCACACGAGTAGGAGGAAAAGACGCTTCTCAGCAGTTTTGGAAATATCATAATGAGGGCATCCTCAAGAAATTCAAGCCTCAACTGCAGATTGGCTCCCTAGACGGCAAGAAGCAAGCCGCCCCTCCCACACCTCCGGCTACCCCGCCGCCTGAAGAGGAGAAGGCCAAGGCAGAGGACAAAGTAACACTGCAGGCTGAACCTGGGACTGTGGCACCGGTCCCAACTAAAGATGCTGAAGAGGCGAAGGAGTCGATGGATCCGTATGGGGCTATGATTCCATATTCGGATCCGTCGTGGTATCATAGCGTATGGCTCAGTTCCTATGTTTTTGGAATTATTGACTGATCAATCTGTTCCAGTATCACTCTCCCTACTACAACCTGACCCATGCCGCTCTCCGCGACGAAGTCCGCCAATGGGTCGAGTCCGAGATCGAACCTTATGTGTCTGAGTGGGACGAGGCTAAGACCGTCCCTAGTAAAATTTACAAGCAAATGGGCGAGCGAGGTTACCTCGCTGGGCTGATGGGCTTGCACAAATATCCGGTTGATAAGACACACCACCGCGTCAAGAGCGTTGGACCGGAGCAATGGGATCTGTTCCACGAGTTGGTCGTGACTGACGAGATCTCAAGAGCTGGTAGCGGCGGTCTTGTATGGAACTTGGTCGGAGGTTTCGGCATTGGATGCCCCCCGTTGGTCAAATATGGCAAGAAATCTTTGGTAGATCGGATATTGCCCGGAATTTTGAATGGGGACAAGAGAATCTGTCTTGCCATTACGGAGCCAGACGCGGGCAGCGACGTCGCCAATCTAACTTGTGAGGCCAAACTTAGTGAGGATAGAAAGCATTACATTGTGAACGGAGAGAAGAAGTGGATTACAAACGGTATCTGGTCAGACTATTTTACCACCGCCGTCCGAACAGGAGGTTCAGGTATGAATGGTGTCTCAGCCCTTCTCATTGAACGAGAACACGGTGGTGTCAGCACGAGGAAGATGGACTGCCAGGGTGTATGGGCTAGCGGCACTACCTACGTGACTTTCGAAGACGTGAAAGTTCCAGTGGAGAACTTGCTCGGCAAAGAAAACCAGGGCTTTAAAGGTAAGAAGACGAGTACATGCTATGAGTGAGAATAGCACTGACATATGCATTTTTAGTTATCATGACGAACTTTAACCACGAACGCATGGGTATAATCATCCAATGTCTCCGCTTCTCCCGCGTCTGCTACGAAGAGTCTATGAAATACGCTCACAAGCGTAAGACTTTTGGCAAGAAACTGATCGATCATCCCGTTATTCGGCTCAAGCTTGCACACATGGCCCGTCAGATCGAAGCTTCTTATAATTGGCTGGAGAATCTTACCTACCAGTGCATGGTCATGTCGGAAACCGAGGCGATGTTGAAGCTTGGCGGTGCGATTGCAGGATTAAAGGCTCAAGCTACCACTACCTTCGAGTTCTGCGCGAGGGAAGCAAGTCAAATCTTTGGTGGATTGAGCTACAGCCGTGGAGGACAGGGTGCCAAGGTTTGTACAGATGAAACATTTCGCTGTTACTCCATGGCTAATGAACTGTAGGTTGAGAGGTTGTACCGAGACGTCAGAGCATACGCCATCCCTGGTGGTAGCGAGGAAATCATGTTGGATCTCAGTATCAGACAAGCACTAAGGGTGCACAAGGCTTTAGGAATGAAGTTGTAGATGGTACCGATCTGCTTCATATAGTACATACCTAGGGATGAGAGGGTGTTTTATACCTATGTTCGGTCTTTCGTTATCCTAGTGTAGGATAGGGCAAGCAATACATCGGAAATTAAAACATTTGAGCTCCTAGTGATGCTAATATATAATTTCACTCTAGATTTTCTAGGAGAATACCACTACCTCATCCCTCTACGATAGGGCTGACAGCCTTCGCACGTCTCACCAACCACACCCCAACCACAAACGCATCCTACTCAAGAGACACGGTCTCAAACAAACAACCAAGACCATGGACCTCATACGCTCAACCTTCCAACCCGTAACTCGCTCCCTCCCCGCCCCCATCCGCGACATTGGCCTTTCCCTCCTCGGCCCCGATTGCTACAAGACCCTCATCCTAGACATCGACCCCTCCTCCACAACCTGCCTCACGCTCGCCCTGTCGAAAATCCTCGGCCTCGCCACCGTCGCCGGCTCCTCCATCGTCAAACTCCCCCAAATCCTCAAACTCCTCTCCTCCCAATCCGCCTCCGGCATCTCCTTCCTCTCTTACGCCCTCGAAACAACAAGTTTCATCGCTACGTTGGCGTACAGTGCGAGGAATGGATTTCCGTTTAGCACGTATGGCGAGACGGCTATGATTGCGGCGCAGAATGTCGTTATTTGTTTGCTTGTGTTGAGGTTTCAGGGGAATAATGTTGCG
>QKZZ01000053.1:0-23818 GCA_003521265.1 Cetradonia linearis
GGGCGGAAGATCTTGGTGGAGCCTTGCGTTGTGATAGTAAGGCGGGTGAGGGTGTCGAGGGTGATAGTAAGGGAGATGTGATCTCCGGAGACGAGGCCGCCGCCGTAGGTGAGGAGGAAGAGGAGAGGGACTGTTGATGGTTGTTGGGGTAGAAAAGGTTTAGTATTTGGGCCATTGAAGTTCTTGGAATTTTCTGTAGGAGGCTGGGTTTGGGGAGCGAGGATGTGTGGAGTGGATGGAAGGAGTTTGAGAGGGTAGGTGTATGTTAGGTTTGAGAAAGTGGGGAGGGCTGGAGGGAGTAGAGTGAGGTGTAAGGCGCCGTGACCTGGTATAGAAGTGGTGGAGGGGAAAGGAGAGGGCATTGCCCGCCGAAAAGGGGCTAAGGTGCCATTCAAGAGACAAGAGAAGAAAAGGAATTGGATTGGGAGGATATGTGCAGAGAGAGTCCTCAATCTAAGGTTATGAACATTATTCGTATGACCGAGCTGACATCGCATAGCACATCCTTATAACAAAAGAGAAAGGACATGGTACTATTAGCACTAAATGATCGAATTGGTAGTGTAAGTCATCGCAATGAAAAGCATCAGGTATAATGCGGAAGTATTCGCCATGGATCACTCCACTAATCTGGTCCAGCTGTTGGCGTCCAAAGCACTCAATTTGCCTTTTCCGATGAATGTGTGCGTGGTCATAAAGCCAGCAGAGCTCCCATTAAAGTCCCACCACTTGTGGGCGGCGCACAGGACGAACTCTAGGTGGCATTGGGTGCTCTATTTCAATACACTAAAGTGAGATGTTTGTAATACCAACTGGTGGAGAATATACGAAAATAAGTGTATCAAAAGTATGGCTGTTCAGTAATTGCTGTTGTTTGGTAAAGGTTGGACGGGCGAAGCAGATTGCTGCCTTAAGTACCTCGAGTCTATATGAATGGCAATCGCAAAGGACGAAAGATAATCCGGAAGTCGCATACCTCCCTACAAATTAGCAGGCACCAACGCGCAAGCCGGACCTATGAAGCCTGCTCATTTTCTGAACTCAGAGAATGTAAGGACCTTATGCGGAGTTGTCAGCTAATACATGTAAGGAACTTAGGAAACAATGAGGGGGAAATGTCATCATACATTGCCGTGATGAAGTGTTTTCGAGGACATAGGGAGACTAACAAGCCTGCGAATGAAACACCTCTTTACATTAGATCCGAAGATGGGATATACTGGTATGGTACTTGTCCTCTCAGTCAAGAAAGAACAGATCCTCTCATCCCACTCTGCCTCCCTCACAGCCCGCCACCTAACCATAACCGCACCCCTCTTCTCTACACCCTCCCACATCCAACATGCTTCTTAGTACGCTGCTACTCACCCGGCACCTCCGAACGCTCCAGTGCCCAAAATCTGGTGCGAGGAAGGTCCTCTTGCTCGCAGGTCCGTGACAAGAAAGTCATCGAGGTTGGATTATACTCTTGTATGTTTGCGGCTGAGACCGAGAGGAGCCAAAACCAATTCCGAGGATGGTCGGCGCAACGCCCAATTTTACAAGCGCAACTAGGAGAATGACCATGAACGCTTCCTCGTCTGAGCGGGTGGTTGTAGATAGTATAGGCATATGATACGCCATTTGAGCGGACATCTCTGTTCGAGGCATGATCTGAGGATGGAGCCGGTCGCAGATCCTTCTGATGCTTGGTGCTGAGTGGTGTGGCAGGAAGCCCGGACTTGCAGGCAGAAATACAAAGAATTTTATAACAATGTGATTAGGGGAATTTCTAAAGAAAAACATTTTTTGCACAAAGGTTTGCTAGGACAAAGGGAATTGCTTCTTAAAACGTAGCTGTGCGTGAAAGGCCGTAGCGCAATAGTGAGCTGGGACAAAGACGTCTTGCGCGGGAAAGGAACGCTTGGACACGAGGACATGGCGGGCATCAGCAGACGGACCACAGAGTGACGACAAGACAAATGGATCGATCGATCGATCGGACAGTTGGGCCATGGCGGCGAGCGAGGGACGCGCTGGGCTTTCATCTTCATGTAAGTCTGCTGGAGATGTAGTACTTTTACCGTCTATGTTGCTTCAATCCTGGGAGATGGAGTCACATTCAATTTCGATAGCCTCCTATGAAAGCAGGCTGCCCCACTCAGGTACACACACAAACCCCTTCTGTGTCTGACCCATAGCCCATCCCTTGTCTCCCACGTCCATCTTGTCCTCCCACCTACTTTCACCTTCCACCTTCACCGTTTCACTCATGAACTCCGTCATCACCATCTCTTGAGGAATCAAGAATCCACTTTCACCTTTACTGATTTCGAGGCTCATGCCGCCCCAGTATGCGCGCATAGATCCTCTAGAATATATGTTCAGGATACCTGCCTGACCGCCGGGGGCGTAAAGACCACCAGCTGTGTATGCGTTTAGATATTTAGGTTCAGAAGAGATGTTGTCTGGATCGGACTTAATGGCGGGATCATCTTTAGGGTGGACACTAAATGGGTTATTGGGAGTCGCTGAAGTGGCTTGGCTGGTTGATGATTTGGGATTGGTCTTCTTCTCCAGTTTTGGGCTAGTGAGTTTCTTTGATGCGTCGCGAAGGCTGGGAATAATTGGTGGGAGCTGAAAAACATAACCACATCTACTTTCGTTGTCGTCGAGGAAGACGGGTTCGGCTTCGTTGTCCATATGAACATCTCCATCATCGTTGTGGGCTTTGGTAGAGGGTTCAGTCTTCGATCCGGAAGCCTCTTCCTGGAGGCCAGCTTGGACAGCAAAGATTGCCTTCAATTCCGCTAGAAATTGCTCGTTTTCTTCAATAGAGTACGCCACTTCCGGACCAACATAGGCACTAGGCTCGGGGCGTCTCCCACGGGGCCATGGAAGGATCTCATTCTCTGGTGCTTTCCCCGACTTGTCGAGAGTCTCAGTAACCTTAATGACTTCACCTACCTGAGGGATGGGCTCTTTTATAGCTGTATGTAATGGTACGCCTAAATCTTCTTCGTTAACTGCCATATGATCAGGTTCCCTGTTAGGTATAGGCGTATCAACGACCATCGCACCATCACCATCTTTAGGTTCTCTATTAGGGATAGGCGTATCAACGACTATTACATCATCATCTTCTTTAGGCTCGTCTTTAATCTTAACAGCTGCACCCTTGTCATCTTCATCTGGGTAGACACCTTTCCACTTTCGCTCATCTCGGACAAATTCCACATCCTTAGGTTTCCTTCTTGCCTTTGCTCTTGGAGATGTGAAGATCTCTGCGTCATCTTCTGATATAAAAAGACTGCCGCCTGCTTCCTGACGCTCTTTTGCTCTTTTTCGAAGCTCTGCAGATGTGAGGGAGCTAGCATCTGTGTTGACGCCAACATATCGCTCTACGTGCTCTTGGCGTTGGATCCTGACCGGTCTGAGAAGATTGTTGGGAATATGTGGTGTTCGTTCACGCTGCTTGCCTTTGACAACTTCCGATCTAGAAGCATCATCCTCGTCTTCTTCGTCGCTTGAAATAAGATTGATTCGCTCAATATTCTTCTTTTTCCTATTTCCTCCGTCAGAGTCAAGCTCCCCTTCTGACGACACGTAGGTTGCTCCTTGAGTCTCTTTCTTGATCTTAACCCGCTTTGACTTCGAAGTCGAGGATGAGGATCTCATGACAACATCCCCATCTTTGTCTTTCTCAGGCTTCACATGGGGCTCGTCATTAACGCGCGGATTTGAGGGATCCGAATGAGCACCACCGCTAGTTCCGCTCCAGCCTCCTCTTCCTCTTCTAGGTATTCCTCCTCGTATTGTCGCCCCGCCCAAATGCCCACTGGCCTCACGGCTAAGGTTGAACCGCTCATTCTTCCATCGGTTCATATCACCAAAACCACGCCCACGCCCTCTACCATAGTATCCCCCTCGATCAACAGCAGCTGATACTTCACCAGCAGCTTGTCTTTCCGCCAATCTCTGAGCTTCAGCGCGCTCAAATGCTTCCCGTTCCTCTTTGCTGCGTCGCGCATTAGATTTTGGTTTAAACTTAAGGCTTGGAGGACGAGGCTCGAATCCATCAGCTCCTGCTGAGCTCGAAGGAGCATTTGATGAGCTTCGTGGAAGTACGGATGCTAGTCGCTGTACTGAGCGCCTGGCAGGTGGTGGGGAGTCAGCGGTAGTGCTTGGTGCCGATGCGGATATGTCTGAAGGTACGGGATCTGAGGGGAAAGGATTCTGGAGACCAGAATCTGCAGGGTGCGTTACTGCGGTCTTTGTATGCTCCACTTCCATAGAGGTGTCCTCAAGCATACCATCGTCAGTTGCCAAAGGTTCCTTTAGTGACGGAGCGCTCAGGGCTCGTGTGGATTCGTTGTCGTCACCAGCGCCACGAGTGTTTCGGGCAGGCTGTTTTCGACGTGGCTGGCCCTTTGGAGGCATTGTGAGGGACTACACTTCTGATCAATAACCAAAGGTCAGATAGAGATGGGTTATTAGGGAACGAGCAATGTGCTGTGTGATTGGTGGAGGTTCATGCATGTCAAGTTAAGCGAGGCGCGTTGATCTTTTCTATTTTTGGGTAAGATGCCCCCACTTACCGCCGTACCACGCGCTAAAGGATAAGCTTATTTGGACGTCTTGACAACCGAAATTCCATGGCGAATTGCATTAGGACGATAGGTCTAGAACGTTCACAAGGCATGGTAGTTTCTGCCGGATAAATTGTTTGCTAAAGTACTCGGGAACTACGGAAATTCGTGTACAGTTGTCTGCCGCGACTCTGAATGACTTAAGTCACCAACATGCGCCACTTTTCGCGCCACTCTCCACCCTTCAACCCTCAAGAACCTCTTTTCATCAACATTAAGCTGACCTCGGGAACCCGATCACAAAGAGCAAAGAAATAGCTTTTGATAGCAAGAAAAAGCAAATTATGGAAAAGGAGTCAGTGCTGTGGTGAAGACCCGGTGGTTTGACAAGAAGTCTTGGCGCTTATCCAACCAGCGACGTGGGTAATCGAAGAAAAGTCGAGAAAGCCAGCCGCAATGGTATAGAGCAGTCGCTGAACGGTGTGCTAAGAAATAGTGTAGGAAATTGGATAGCTGGGTCAGCTTATCGGAGTTTGTTTGTGGAGGTTCTGTTGTTGGCAGGTTGGTGGGCTAACAACAACATCAATAATTATTTCAGAGCATGCTGTAGCGATACTTTCGGATTCGCGGAACATGAGATCGCCATACTAAGTCTTCCCAGCGCAAAGCCATTAATGTAGCCACCTATGCATGATATGGGATCGATAACCTCAAAATGACTGGAGCGGAAGAGATGGGTTGGGGTTTGAGAGTCGATGTCGTCGAGTCACAAGCTAGCGCTTCCTCTTCTTGCTCTTCTCCTGGCCAGCAGCCATGCCGTCCAGGATCGCGCCAGCTTGCTCTGTCTCGTTGTTCGATGCTAGGTCGCGGGTTTCCAATTTTACAGTGACACCCATATGTCGTCCGAACCGGCCCTTACGGCCATTGCCCTCGTCTTCACTGATGCAGCCATCCGCTCCAATGCCAGCGTCTTTGCAGCGCTGGCAGGGACGCTGACGATCACACCCTTTCTTACTCTTTCTGCAACGTTGGCAGCGCGGTTTTGAGGAAAGATCTTCCTCGCCTTGATGCTGAAAGTTGACGGTCGACGCCGAAGACGTCTTTCGGGATTGAGGCATGGAGGCGGGTGAAGGCGGGACTTTTGTTGCATTAGCAAGCGAGGAGCACTTTGCCTTCTTGGAGTGAGCGTATGTCTTTGATTTGGACACCTTTGAATTGTTTCGCAAGGAGCCGATGCTGCTTGCTTTGGAGGCGTTGCGTTGCTTGGCTCCAGACAATGTAGATCTAATACCCAGACCGAATTCGTTGACCATGTCATCCGGGTCACTCTTGAATACGCCATCCTTTTTGTCATCATACATGTAATCTTCATCAACTTCATCACCACTAGGCCCTCCGTTGTCCATGCTAGGAAGGACAGCATTATGACCCATTTGGAGTTTTCTGCTCGTTGACTGCTGAGCAGCTTTGCCACCTTTGAGCGTGCCCTGAGGCTGTTGCATGGGTAGAGAAGGCTGTTCGGACTCTTCGTCTTCCTCACTGTCGCTTATGGCAGATGATGTAGCCTCAGCGCGTCCACTGAGGGCATCGTCCAAGGTTGAGGCCGAGGTACGTCCGTGTGAGATGTTCGAGGCATCGCCCAGTCGCATGAGCTGTAAAGCGACATCTTCATCTGAGATACAACTGGCAATTGTCGGATCCGGTGTAGGAAGAATTCCGAACCCTTGTGCCCGAGGCACCATGCCAGTGGACGAGCGAGTAGATAAGGCTGGTGCATTGGTACGGTCGCGAAGGCGACGCCCATGCTGGGGAACTTGGGGCACTGTCGCAGGGGTCTTGTTCTGTGGAAGAATACCGTATGTGTGTTCACCGAAACCATAGCTCTGAGGTGATTGGAATGGCTGGTTGTATGTGAATGTACGCTGGGTAGGTCGTGCAAATGGAGAAGTATTGTCTTGACCGTTTGACCGTCTCTGAGGAGAGATAGAAGAGATAGAATTTGTCGCTGGTACTTGAGGAGGTACAAAAAGCGGTAGTTCCTTTTGGAAGGTCATCAGTCAGCAACGTGAAGCATTATCAGTCTCTGCAAATTGTCCATGACTTACAGAACTTTCAAACTTCGCTCTTTTCCTTCTATTTCCCTCGAGGATATTATCGAGGCTGATCTCGGCGCTGACGAGCTCGCTTCGGGCTTTACGAGAGCTGGTGACAGAGCCACCCTCACCGTCACTGCTGCTGTAGCCCCTTATACTTTCGATGTTGAGTTCATGTAGATGCCCTTGAAAGCTGCCCTCGCGGCTCATCATATCAGAGCGAGAACGGACCTTCTGCGCGGAGACGCTCCGACGACCTCTCCCTGGGTGTGGGGACGCGCTTTGTTTTCGAGCAACGCGGGACGCCGGTCGGGAGACTGGCTGACCATAGTCGAGAATCTGGGCAGGTGCTGGTTGAGGAGGGGGCATCTGAAACCCTTCGTCGAGTTGAACCATTCTTTGAGCAATAATGGGAGATACAGAAGCAGGGTTCTGGCAGTGGGGTTGCCATCCCGGCGAGAAGTTCGGAACAACTCGCACATAGACGGTCATGTTGTTTTGGAAATTCTCGTATCTGGCGATGAGAGTATTGCCATGGTCATCCTCAAAACTGACCCCTTTTGCCGCTCCTTCGTAGAGGCCGTAAAAATTCTTGACTGTTGTGACAATCGAGTCTGTGGTATCATGTGCCCAAATCTGTACCCGCATTG
This sequence comes from Cetradonia linearis, assembly GCA_003521265.1. Taxonomy (NCBI): domain Eukaryota; kingdom Fungi; phylum Ascomycota; class Lecanoromycetes; order Lecanorales; family Cladoniaceae; genus Cetradonia; species Cetradonia linearis. The sequence continues at coordinate 7,312 of QKZZ01000053.1, forward strand.
GCAAACGTGCCTTATGATTGGAGTCACCATCGAACAGTAGCTCGAATGCGACGTTCTTCGGCGCAGAGGAAACTGGTGACATGTTGTAGCCGCCCTGGGCGTTTTGGTGACCGTTGCCATAAGATTGTGTTGTTGGAGGGGTAGCGTAGCGCTGGGTATCTAGAGAAATATTGTTTGACATCACCGAGTGGCGGGTTGGGTATTGATGACCCCTCTGTGGTTCATTCTGGGAGGTCTCGGACGCCTGTTGAGGGGGAACCGGCCTCGGTGGATCATGCGACAAGAGGTTCGCTACATCCATGACGGCCGTACGGTGTATGAGTGTCGATGGAAGTTGGTGCTAAGGTAATATTGTACAGGACTTGTTGGGTTTGGCTGTCAAAGCGAGTGGCTAGGGGTTGAGAACCGAGGGGAAGGGAGATGTAGATTTGCCTCGCAGGCTTTGTGAACCCACAAACGAAGGACGACCTGGTGAACGTTATTGATCAGCGACATTAAGTGATAAGTAATCAGTGGCGCTTATAGTGATCGGTGTACAATGGTTTGTGAACGTGGTGGAACATCGCGCAGGTCAAGGGATGATGTGTAGAAGACGTATATTATCCTAGAGTGCAGGATCATGGATCGCATACCTGTACAGTAGATAATTTCCTTGAAGAAGAGCCTTCGTAAGGGACTTGCGTAGCTTTTCAAGCAGATTTCTTGGAGGGCGCTGTTGGCTCCCGGCTTCAGCGAAGCGGCAGTGTCAATAGTGGGCGGTGTGCCGTGATGGAGTCTAAAGTGTTGTGTGGAACGGTGGAGGGTCTAACGATGAATGGACTTTGACAATGATGGCATTAGATGTCCTGAACCTGGGAGGTTTCGTTGTTGATGCTCTGAGGAGAGGATGAAGGGAAAGAGAGTGACCTTGAGCGAAGCGAAGGCTTTCACCAGCACCACTTCATTGATTTTATGCACTCGGCATAACTTGGCAGCGACATAGTCCAAACATTACTATCTACGTCTATTTTACTGGAAACTGTGCTCTCTATCATTACCAATGGTCTGTTCGAGGATCTGTCCGTTCTTTTGCGTCCTATCTAGTGAAGCCTCAGCAATATCGGTTCATGCTGGTACTTGGATATCTACTGGCAAGCACAGCTCTACAAGATCCACGTTGCAGGCGAAGAGCTCAGGCTAATGATTGGTCTAGATGGCCTTGATGCCGCCGTTCATCTTGGTAAGAACTAATGGCCTAGGGCAGACCCCCTCAAGTCTCAGGAAACCGGAAGGTGATGGAGGAGTGCAATCGAGCCAATCTTCTTGCCGAGGGGCTTGCACAAAGCCGCCTGAAGCCTTGGGTTGGAATTGCGTGTGCTTGGCCGATACGAGTCAAGCTTCATATGCGCCAACTTAAATTCAGTGGAAAAAGGTACAAGGAACATAAATACAACCGCCTTTGGGCACAACCAATTGGGCCTTCAATCGAGTCCAATCGTAAGGCTCCTCCCCGCTGGGAGGGCGCATTCATGCTGTGTCTCATGGATCTAGACTTATCAAAGTGCCTTGAAAGTCGACAGAAACGGGAGCTAGAAAGGCTCCTGTCTCTCCGCGCCGTAATAAATAGTCTTTGCTATTTCCCGTATTACTAGAGAAGTGGCCGAGAAACAAGGGTGTCTAATGGTGGTTGAATCTTCGAGTAGTGATTCGCAAGCAAACAATTTCACGGTTTCAACCAGCAGCAAAACTCATCAAAAGCATGCTTCTAATCCCAAACAGTGCAACGATAGGCTTATGGCACCACACGTATCGCTTGGTTGATGCGAGGGATCTACAACATTAATTAAGCATGCCAAACATCACCCACCGCACTAACGGCTTTTACACTGCAGGACTAAATCCCCCACTTCGCTCAGACCTTGGGGGCGATAACAGATGATAGTTGATAGTATACGTGTGCTTGCCTGACGATTGACTGTGATGCTATGTCCATCTCTCTCATCACCGCAGAAATCGATGCGACTCAGAGACGAAACCAGCAACGCATTCCTGGTTTTGAATAGGTTGCGCAATGATCGGTCCGATGCTCGTGCTTTCAAGGACAAGCCTTTGAAACAAGTCGAATTAGTGTCACTATTCGCAATCCCACAATTGTGGAACATTGGATTATGCCAGGGTGCGCTGTCACTATGTATATATACGAGACCAGAAGAGTTTCGAGCTTTGCCTAGACGCTGCCCACCATAGGTCCAACGGAATAGGCCTCCACTGGAGTAGCCCGGGACAGGGCGGTTAAGCCACCCCTAATCGGCGATTCCTATTAAACGAACCCGTTGCCGTGGTTCTACTGTACACTTAAGGCTCATGCTTAATGTCTTGCGACGAAATGTGGATGTATTCGAGATGATGGGTTCTGCAACAGGATGCTGGATTAATCGGAGGACTGGTCACGTGATTTCTTGTAAATTTCGTGCTTCGTCCCGCGACGCGACTTGCACTTCGTTGAACTCTTCTTCAAGGTCAACGCCATACCAAAAGTTGCTGAAAGTCCCCCAGACGAGTCGCATTGATATCAACTTGCAGTCTATAGGTTTTTAAAGATCATTTGCAGCGTTTTCGCTGCTGTCCACAGCTTGTAGCATAATATCAGTCAAGTCGGTGGACGCGATTTGTTTAAGCTCATGTCCTGGTACCGGCAGCTAATCTACTAGCGTGATCTAGTCGTCATAGGCGACAAGAGCCCTTGGTAAACAACGGAGAGAATCAGGATTTCTACTGCTACACGGCCGCAGCAATTAACGACATCATCTTATCACAACGCCAGCATTGTCTTCAAGTCTTTGCTCGCGTCTCGGTGGCTCGATTTGTATGTCGCGATATCTTTAACATTGCAATAGCTAATTCCAGACAGACCCACTAGGTAGGGAGTCGAGGATACGAGAGCTTCTCGAGTGAGCCTCAAACTTCCATGAGAAGCCTCGAACGCGTTGAATTATCATGGACGCCAAGGTAAGATACATAAAACAGCTCAAAATCATACCTCCCCGATCATGTCGATGAGCATCCCTGAGAAAATTAACGTGTACCACGGCTGCCAAGCCCACTGGACGCCCTTTCTCTGAAGTTTCTCCATTGAGAAGCGAAATGTTATCTACGACATGTCCATCGTACTATACTATTCTAGTCCATCTCAGATAGACCATTGCTAACGTCAATATGCCTCAACAGCCTCAAAGACCAAATCGGACCCTACGCGTCTATGACGAGAATGCGCTACCTATAGCCGGCACCCAAAAGACCTTACACCAGCGCAACAAATCAAGTCCAGCATTATCATCAATGCTCAATGCCGGTGGTCTAAAGCTCGCTGCAAGGCGGACAGCTTTTGGAGATGTCAGTAATACTGCCAATGTCTCGCGGCCAAGCAAAGATGATTCAGCAATTGGCGGAAAGGGGGATTTCAATATATCAGAGAAGCCACTGCAGGTACAACAGGACAGGAAAACAACATCGTTTCTCAGACCAGCACAGCGTCCCCTTTCCGTATCGGGATTAAAAGGACTTCTCAACAATGTCACCAGTACCATAAATCAACAGCCCCCACAGCAGCCTCTCAACGAACTTCAACAACTGTCACAGCCAATAATTGCAGTTGCTAACACACGTAAAGTTGTGACGAAAAAGAGCACCGCTGTCTTCAAAGACTCTGCTCCTACACAAGCAGAACAATCAGCCTTGGACCTACAGGAGCATCTGGCGCCAAAAGCGCCGTTTGCTCCCGTCCAGCGTGAACTCCAGGCACGGCCGCCGCTAAGGCAGCCGGAGAATATACAGGATTCACAGCACGAGCTGACTCCCAAACGAAGCAAGCACATTGTACCACAAGAGATACAAGAGACTATTGCGGCACCATCAGCAGAGCAGGCGTCATCGGACGAGCCTGCTGTGCTAAGGTCAGATGGCATCTACATAGACGATCAAGGCCAAGTACGGCTGTACGAATACAATGATGCCATTGAACATGTTGAAGTTGTGCAGCCTATTGATACAGGTAGCATTTTGGGTGCAGGTGCACACAAGCAGGTTGTTCGACCAGAATTGGACCGACTTCTTGACGCCCACTTTGTCAATTCAAAGCCTGATCCACTTGCCAAATCAACTACGGCTTGTATACCAGAGCCAGAGGAATACTGGGATGATGAAGGGGAAGAGAACTACGACGAGGAAGGATACGTCACCGCTAGATCGTTCAAATCACGAGGAGAAAACACGACTGGTGGTGCAACGACTGTTCTCTTCCCTAAAATCAACCAAAAAGCAAAGAAAGAAATCGCAGCTGCAAAAGACCTGATTGAAGGATCAAAGACAGCAGAGGAGCTTGAAGATGAAGCATGGGATACGACCATGGTGGCCGAGTATGGCGAGGAGATCTTCCAATACATGAAGGACCTCGAGGTAAGCTCGACCTATCTAAGAAGGCTGGAATTCTACTAATCCATACGGACAGATCAAGATGCTCCCCAACGCTCATTACATGGACAACCAGGCCGAGATTCAATGGTCCATGCGTGCGGTCCTAATGGATTGGATAGTCCAAGTTCATCACCGCTTCAACCTTCTCCCTGAAACGCTTTTCCTGTGTGTCAACTACATTGACAGATTCCTTTCATGCAAGGTTGTGTCTCTCGGCAAATTACAACTAGTCGGTGCGACTGCGATCTTTATCGCAGCCAAATATGAAGAGATTGATTGCCCTTCCGTTCAAGAGATCGTTTACATGGTGGATGGCGGATACACGGCTGACGAGATACTCAAAGCAGAACGCTTCATGCTTAGCATGCTTCAATTCGAACTTGGCTGGCCAGGACCAATGAGCTTCCTGAGGAGAATAAGTAAGGCCGATGACTATGACCTGGAGACTAGGACTTTAGCGAAATATTTCTTGGAGATCACAATCATGGACGAGCGCTTTGTCGGTAGTCCACCCAGCTTCGTCGCCGCTGGAGCACATTGCTTAGCCAGGATGATGCTCAAGAAAGGGACCTGGGTAAGTTCTCCTCCATCATGCTATCGTAACCTAGTGGTTAACAATATCATAGACGCCTGCGCACGTGTACTACTCCAACTATACATACTCCCAACTTTTCAATGTCGTTCTGTTAATGGTCGAGTGCTGCGAGAGCCCACATACGCATCACAGTGCCATCTATGACAAATACACCGACAAGCGATTCAAGCGAGCTTCACACTTTGCTGAATCTGAGATGAAGAGGGGGATCCAAGTCTTGGACGTATCTCTGAACAATGCCGCTTCCTATGCCAACGACTATAACGATGGGCATGTATGGTCTCACAAATGATCTGCTAAATCCGTGGGCATCTTTGGCTTGGCAATGAGTTCATTTTGACTGTATGGGTCTTCCTCCTCTGGCATTGCTTAAGTACCTTACTCCTCGGGTACGTTGGAACTCAGCATTGCTCAACGGCTTTCAAACGACTACAAGAGTTTTGGAAAACAAATCAATAAACCCCAGAAAAATCCTCTCCTTACCCCACAAGCTCTCCATTTTTGGTAGTCCCTCTCACGAAATACTACGACCGTCACGCTCTCCACGACCCATTCCTTCAAAACGGAATATATTGTTGTCCCGGCAGACATCAGGCGCTTAGTGAGACTTTACGCTCATCTCGGCGCTTCTTCAGGGACTTTCATTCTCATTCTTGTTCTCATCATGCGGCGTCAAAGGGGCTTTTCTGCCGGGAGTCTTTCAATCAGGACCAAGGCAGCTACTGAACAGGCATTTTAGACAGGGTCAAAAAGGAATACTGTAAATAGTGTGGAACAGCCAAAGGGCATCTTTATGTTATACAGTGGCAGAATCAAGTAATGGAAGACTGAAGTCTCTACTTTTTAGGCTTGTCGCAAGCCATTGTCATTCCCGTGAAGAGGCTAGTCCTCAGTCAGATTCTCCAACAGACAAAACCTGAGCAACGTTTCGCGCATCTAAGTGCAACACCATCAGCGCCATCTCCATTCGTCAGCGACTGTATATAACAACATATTTTGCATCCATCCTCTTTCCGTCTGCCTCCTCCCCTTCCTATTTCAAACAACCCACACTCACACCCTCGCCTCCCCCATTCCCATTCCACAAAACAGCGCCGAGGTCTGCACCACCACCGGACGATGCGAATCTCCTAACGGCCCTGGACCCATCAATCTCAATCTAAGTCTAGGAATGGGGAAAACGGCGGCTTGAATACTGGTGGGGCTGACGAATTCGCCAACGGAGTGAATTTTACTGAGACAGATATGCCTGTGGTAGATGGTACAGCCGGGACTAGTACATAATGGGATGGGTATAGCTACACGTCCAGGTGGGACTAGTGCTGGCGGAACTGGCAATAGCCGAATTATGTACACTCAAGGTCAACCCGGCACCCCCTGGTGGCGCTCACGGCGGGAGGGACGGGCGCAGCAGGAGGGAATACTGTCACAGCTGGAGCTGGTGACGGTGGCACGGTTGAGGTGAATGCGAATGGTCGAGGAGGGGTAACGTCGACAGCAAGCTGTGACGGAAATGGGGTGAGGAAGAGTGAGAGTAGGGAAAGGGCTAGTGTTAGGTGTAGATGACTTTATGAAATTCCAGGGGCCTGTTTGAATGGCAACTGCGGTATTAGCAGCGTTTGAATTCAAGTCATAATTGGTCACGTGTGGAATATTCAACAATTAAGAACTTGTGATAACCAACTATCCCCACCCTACCTCGCTAAATGTATGTACGAAATAAAAATATCTACAGCGAAAGTAGTATCATGAATAGTGCCCCCCCCCTTTCTAACATCGCCATAGAAGGCTTGTTGGTTAGAACGCCCTGTAAATGCTAAGATACCTGGGCACCATCATTTCTGCCTCCCAAAATTCTATCCTAGACCGTTACCGTACATGACCGACGCAGTGAAAATTTTACATAAAGGATCTCGTTGATGGCAACGCCAACGAGGAACGAGTATCTCGGGAGGGTATGAAGCTTTTAATGGAGGGCTGAGGCGTATGGTGTGAGACAGGTATGGCAACGTATAAAATCAATTCTGTTGATTCAAAGACCCGAGAAATTTTTTCCCTAGGGGCACCAGTAGCTGGACGCTCTTCTTGCGTGAGCTAAATAAGGCTAATCAGAGAAATTCGTTGAGATGCCGGTGAAGATATCTTACCTGTCATCCGTACCATCGTCCTCAGTCTCCCTACGGCGGAGCTTTTGTGTCTCAGTGGTGATACGGCGCATGAAATTCTGACGCATGGTTTTCAGAGCCTTGAGTCTGTTAGCGCAGCTACAATAAGATTGGGGTTAGAACATACGCTGTCGTCACCTTCAGTCTCTGACTCTAGTATCGACTGCGGCTCGCTATGTATGCCATTGTACAACCTTGATTGCCTTAAGCTCGAAGCAAATGAGTCTGTTCTGGTGGGTTGACTCCCCGACGCCGAATACAACGAGTCCCGAGATCCGTCGCCTTGGTCTCTTGGATCACGATCCTGAAGGCTGCTTGTCTCACTCCCCGAGTTGTTACGGAGAGTGTTAGCATTGGGTAACATTGTCGAAGAAGTCGCAAGCTCCCTCAGCCGACTCTGTTGCTGTTTGCTAGGGCGGTGGTGAGAGAACTTGTTACCTATGATGGCACCAGTATGCGAGATCAAGGCCCTGATGACATCCTTTTTGAGGCGGAGGGCTAAATCAAGATTGGACCACGTCTTATTTCGATACTCGAGGACTGGTATTTTGAAGACAAAGCTGTGGACATCCTCGATGTTTCGCTCTCCTTTCCCCTTGTAGCTGAGGCAAAGTATAACGCTAGGGATCTTGACGTAGGCGAGGGTCATATAGTTGGATGCCCGTGACAGCATTTGGGAGAGGTCGTCCGAAGCTTTGTCTTTATCCTTACCCGTCGTAGTAGCTTGGCTATTTGTACGATTCAGAGTAAACCTCTTATGCTTCTCCGGCTGTCCATTCATTGTGGATAAACTGGCCGAAGACCCCATGGATTGACGTGAGACTGCCAGACTCTCCTGGGATGGCTTCTTGAGACGAGGACTGGGGCGAGCCAATGAAGGAGTTGACGGAGTCTGACGAACAGAGCTATTCGAATGTTGGAAGAGCCTTAGGTGATGCAATTCCCCGTTGCCGGCAAATGGAAAATGTTTAGATTTGTTTGAAGAGTTTGGTCGACTGCCTAGAGTAAAAGTAGGTCGAAGTCGTATCTCCAGCGATGTTGGTCTTGTAGATATCTGATCGTCGCTAGATCCGTTGGGATCTAATCGGGGCGTGTTGGGGATACCAGGCGGGGTTTCATCGTCAGAATCATTGTCATCGACCCCACTGGGCATCGTCTGCTTAAGCATGAACGGCGACTTCTCACCGCTGTTCTTGTCCGCCCCTCCAGGAAATATGTACTCGAACAGTTTTTGACCCACCTCCCTTTCAAGTTGGATCTTTAGAGGGAACAAATCAACCTCAAATTGATCCAAGACTGGTATACCAGCAATCGCTTCCAGGCTGTGCCATGTCACTTTGAGCATCTTAATATCCTGGCCCTCTACGAACGTTCTTCCACTTTCTAGATAGGGTCCCAACATTTCGGGATAGATGGCGTTGGGTAAGAGGTTGAGTCCATGCATACGCTCGATCTCTAGCGTGTTGTGGTTTGATCCATCACTATTGTCTGTCCTGTCATACATGGCTTTCTTCAGCTGAATCTCCAGGAGAGGGTCGTTCTTGTCTTTCATCAGATGCCACACTATTTCGGAAGCGGAGAGATACCATTGCAATAGGGGAGTTGTTTGTGACGTTTGAGTACGGTCTTCATTTTTGCGTTGCGAGGTCGTAATGGCTTTCATCATGAAAAAAAGCTCGTCTTCGCAACTCGCCAGGTCGCGCTCGATAGCCAAGCGATCATCCCAACCTTGTTTTTCGAGATATTTTGAGTGTATTTGAAAATGCATCTTGATTTCCTCCAATTGGCGAATCCGAGCCTGAAGACAGACGACCATATCAGATGCACCATTGAGGTCGCTGAAGTCGGATGCCAGCATGATCTTTTCCAATCTCTCGCTTCGGACCTTTTCCAAGGGTTCATTATATAGTAGTAGATCAAGAACTATCAAATATAAGGTGTAGTATTGGCTGGAATCACACGTTGCTCGGAGATGCGGGAAATCAACCCACAAATGATCCAAGCGGCTTTCTGCATTCTCTGGCTTATGCTTCTCTCCTACTCTCCCAGTGCTAACTTCGTCATTATATTTCAGTCGTAGAGTGTTGTATTTGTCATATCGGAGACTTGCGGAAGTCCTCTGCACAACTCGTGACCATCCAAATGGATCTTGAGCAAAATCAAAGTTGACCTCGAATGCTACCCAAGGTGGCCAGTACGAGTTTTTGGGAGCACCGTACCTATTACCAGAATATATATGAATGAACTGCATCAGAGTCTTTTGGCTTGTGACGAAGAACTGCACGCTGTCCATATCCACAGAGAATCGGCGCTGCACCAACCCACTGACGTCGTCCGTAATACGATCTTTGTCCATGATCTGGACGACTTTGAGTTGCATGCCCTTGGCGGTGATCAATAGAACGGATTTGTGATTCTTTTCGCTTTGTAATTGGATCTGCGGCGCGACTAGACGAACGTGGTATGTGTTCCGTGGCGTAAATTCCTTCGAAATGTCTTTACCTAAATTGCCGGTGCTCGACCTTTGAGGTTGTAACACTCTCTTTGGATCGTCGGCATCGACGACTTTGTTTTTGTCGTTGAGGAGATCATTTATCATATCTTCGAAACTAGAGTCGTCTTTCTCTCTTTCTTCTGGGGCTGTCGAAGGTGATTCGGAGGCTGGTGTTTCCAGGCCTCCTTCTCCCTTTTGCTTTCTCCTGAGTCGGTTCTGCTCCTTGACGATGTCATCTATAAATTTGACAGCTTTTTGTGACATGTAGTAGACGAAACCTCTTCTTTGGCTGACCCGATGAACATATCGAAGGATAATATTTCGGAGGGAATTATTCCATTTAACCTGGGCGTTGTGTATGATGAAGCGGTTGTTGAAGTCGTTGATAGAGCCGGGTTCTAATGGCGCGATTTCCACGGTCCTAGCCTGAGCTTCGTCCTCTTCCTCGTCAGACCAGTCCTCTCTCATGTCAAATCCAGCGGTATCGCCGGCTGCCGAGATCCAAGGTTTGCCCTCCTCAATGGCATTCTGCAGCCGAACAAGCAATTTTCGGAGGAACTTTTTCTTGCTCTGGAATCGTCTACCCTGTTCACTAAGTAGCTCGTACCGCTCCTTGAGACTAGAGTCTCGGTTTGCGTCTCGGATGACATGCAGCTCCTGCTCTCCTAATGTCCTCTCATGCGTTTCGATTTGTTCGTCAAGTTTCACAAGGCGTTCTTCGATCAATTGACATTGGACTTTTCGCGGGTCATTGTCCGGTGACATGACACAAAAATGGGTTGGTTCATCGCCAAATGGACTGCTTTTGCTGTCGCTTAAACTGCCTTGGTGGTCAGTCTGCCGAAAGTAGGTGAAGTGGGGGGCGAAAGCCAGTGGCAAAATTTTTGTCTCTGGATTTGTCTCTGATGGCAAGATCCAATCAATTTCGACGAAGTCATCCATGTCAATCCACGTAAAGTCGTTGTCCGGTATGGTGAATCGCGATATGTCGGCGTAGGTAGCTGCTTGCTGGAAAGATGCAAGGTCATCCGCTGTTGCACGCTTGACGTCTTCAGCGGTTGTACCAGTGATACTTGCTGAGACAGCTCTGATGTCTGCAGCGATAAAGTCAAGCTGTGCTTGGTTGATCCGCATACCGCTTGTCTTTATCTGCTTAGCTCGACCTTTGCCTTGAGCGGCGAATTCCTCCCGGCGCTGGTGCAAGTCCAGCATGAAGCTGTCAATCCTGAGCTTCAGGCCTGTAGCAGAAACGATATCTTCGGAGTAATCTTCCACATCTTTATGTTTATATATGTGAGCTATAAACAATGGAGACAGGAGAAGATTGTACTTGATTGTGGCAAGATGACGTCCAAATTTCTTGCTGGACTTCTCAATCCCTGGAAACAACTTGCCTTGCCGTATTGGCAGTGACATTACCCCCGAAAATAGCGACCACCAGTCGAAGAAGTGGGTGAAGAATCGAGGAGTCATGTGTACTGCATTATAGCTCGTGGATGGCTTAATGTTCTTGGTGGTCCATTCTCGATCTAGTGGTGCAGCGACAGCGATAGATAGATGGATATGATTACTGCGGAACCCTCTAAAAGCATCGTACGTCTAAACATAGTTAGCAAGTCTACTAATATCTCAATAAGTCAACTTACTTGTCCCGGTAGAGTTTCAGCATGCTCCGGAGATCTCAACGTGACCTCGTAGTGTGGTTTGAAATCGAAGGAACGCCCTCCCTGATCCAGGTCGCGCTCGAAAACCAGGCCTGCAAGCCATCGGACATTTCCTGAAAGCTTCATGATCACCTTTTTGAACATTGTAGTATCCCTTTGGCTGCTTGTACTCGACGATTCGTCATCGCGGCCAAAGGCGGTAGCGTTCTCTCGAGCTTGGTGACTATAGTCTGGAATTGCCAGGACATAATCATCGCTGTCGACAGTCATGAACTTCTTAGGATCGTTACTTTGGTGAATTCCCCATCGCACGTTGTTTCGCCAGCACATCACGAAACCAGCACCGTTACCAGTCACAATATAGGGATCGCGAGACCCTTGGAGATACATTAGCATTCATACATTTCTCGGAACGGACAAAATACCTTTAAGCTGGAAACGTACGTCCCCCTCGCCTTTCCAGGCAACATTGACGTGTGAGTGGGCCACCAGACGGATCTTATCCCAGAAACCAGCACGGTCCGAAGGATCAGCTTGGGGTTTTGTGAAGCCCTCTATGATCATCATCATATCTTGAATTGCAGGCTGATATGAAGTTCCCCATGTGATACTTGTAGGTGCAGATGTATTGATAGCAATCTCAACATCGGAGTAGGTTTTGACGGGGGAAACAGTCCTACGAATGTCTATAGCAAAGCCGCTGGCTCTGTGCGCTTGCGTGAACTTTCCTGGAGGGACTACTTCGACTTTGACATTCCTCGTCGATGTTTCGCCCCGATACTCTTCAGCTACGACAAAGTCTGTTTTCAGTGACCAGCTCGGTAGCTTCGGCGACTGGCCAGGCTTGATGGCTGGTACATGGAGCAATGGTAAAGGGTAATCTTTGAGTGTAACACGAGCCTCCCCCATGTCGACTTGAATATTCATAGGAATGAGTAAAGAATATTCCATATCATAAGGTATGCCCTTTCCGACCCGATTAAGGAATTTTGGATATTCTTTGATATGGAAGGAGGGTTTGTCCACAACTATGTGGAGATCGCTTATTAATGTGGACATCAAACCTGGGCGTTCGGGCATAGCAAATATGTTCTCGTTCGCATCTTCATCCTCCGGGACTTCATCATGGCCCCAAAAGATCCCACGTATTTTCCGCATTCCTAGATTTTGGGAGCGACAAGCCCCGTCAATTCGCTTTCTCCAAGTTTGAGCATTATGCTTATCAAGGCGATCACGCGCTTGAGTAATCGAGACCTTAGCGTCTCCTGTGAGCTTACACTTGCCATCAGGATCGTAACGCATGTTGCGTTGACGGCCGCCTGTGGGCGATTCAGATTGAGGGCGGGACTGGGACCCTGCGCTTCGACTTCGACCTCGGCTCTCTTGCGGTAGCGATTGTTTGCTTCTGCCGCGACGCAACTTTGAATAGCGGGCTTGCGTGCGATATCGAGAGGTAGCTCGATGATCACGACTTTCAAGACTTCTGCACTTGGCCTCAAATGCTTCTTCCCGCGCGATTCGTTGCTTCTGTTCCAATAAACCAATTCGATATATTGTCCCAAGTTTCCAATCGAAAGCTCCGTCTTCGATGTCAAAAAGAAATGCTTTGCTTCGAACCGATATCCGAGGAACGCTTTTTGGCTCTTCAGGGCGTCTTCTCAGGATGTACTCGTTGGTGCCAGTCTCGAAACGATGGTGCATTTGTTGAGTAGCTTTCATGGCATTCACGAAGTTGTCCATGATTCTGTGCATGACTAGCTGATGTGGCACACCACTTCTGATGAAGTCCGTTACAACATCTATCGATTTCTCCTGCGAGACGGTGTTACCCCGCTTCTTCAGTTTCTCCCGAAGTTCGACACGCGGCGCTTTTATGCTGACAATCCTAGCCCACGCAGAAGGTATCTGAGGGGCTTCTGCGTACAAGCGGACAAGATGAGCTTTCATGAAAGGATTAGCCCATCTATGTCGACCAGCTTCCATACGGTAGATGTGAAGCATCATCGGAGGATCGGCAGGCATTGTTGCTTTGATTTGTAGCTTATCCGCTTTCACATCGATTGTTATAAGCTCTTTTTGAGGTCTCCCATGTTGGTCGTCGGAAGAGCCAGATAGTCCAGATCCAGGAAGTCCGACAGAAGTGTCGGTCGGTGGGCTAGAGGGCGTTCTGTCGCTGGCAAAGACTTTTCTGAGGACTGTAGTCGCTACGCCGATTGCATAATATCGATAGAGCGAGTACCGCGCATAGAACGCTTTGGTATGCGAGTGAATATGGAAGATTGGCCCTTGCTTATCGGTTGAAGTGGTGAATGCGACCTCGAACCGAGGAAGGTTGAGGAAGGGATCTGGTTCGACCGAGTCAATGCCCTCAACAACGAATCCCTCCACACCTCGCACATGCACTGCTAAGCGTCTGCCGTCTGTAGAGATTGGTATCACCGCGTCAGTACCTGGAGGTGTTACATTTGTCACCGGCTCATCTGGAAGTGACGATTTGTTGATGCCGTGGCGTCTTGATGGTGGTCTTTCATCCTGCATATTTCTTTTAATCTTATATTCAGCAGTCCAAGACTCGAGCTGGAGAGCGACTCCGCGTGTATCGCTGGACACGTCGGTATCGACACCAGCAACTTCGACTCCAAAATTAGAGCCTCGAAGGGAGAAGTATACGAGCCAAGGCGGTAGAGGCCTGAGAAAATCAGGATTCCGGGAGCGGGTGGTGGCAACCGTATTATCAGTTCTGTGGGCCTTGCTCAATTGCTGAACTATCTGGCGTACGCCAGCAGTGATCTCGGCTCGTACCATGTGGATCGAAAAAGTCTGCAGGTTTCCTGTTACACTAACGCTGATCTCCGGCAAAGCATTCAACTGCACTTTGAGCTCAAGAGCTTCAGTAATGAGAAGGTCGTGACGTTCAGCAGAGGCTGTGTGATAATAAAGTTCGTTTGAGGCGATACGTAGATTTGAAGAAAGCGAATAATGAAGCTCTCCTACTGTGGAATGAGATGAATCCACGTCTAGTGATACTGAGGAGATAGAAAGAATCAGGAGGTCGTAGTCGTCTGTTTCCCTAAGCTTGGGGTCGGCTGGAGGAAGTACTACTCTTATCACAGGTTCATGTACTGAAACCTTTATGTTTGCTTTAGGCAGAAGTCTTGACAAAAGATGGTGAGGACGGCTTGGTGTAGTTGGGGACCGAGATGGCTTCTCGAGACGGTTTTTGATGATCGAAAGTACCAGGGGCAGGTATTTCGGGCTAACGTCGATTGAAGGTGAGGTTACGACAAGGTTTGCAAAAAGGATATTAGCGTTACGCTCGGCTACATTTTCATCTTCGGAGAAAGCTACGGTCTTCGAAGGCAGAGTTGTCTTCATGGTGGTTGTCGCCATGGGTACGTACAAAATTCTCTTTCGATCCCCCTGACCGTCATCGAGACTCACAGCGATCGATATCGCCGCCAGTAAAGCCTGGTGAGCAATATCTTTCGAATTGAAGTACATACGGTGTTCCGGGCTCCTCGGATCGAGTCGATGCATGTCAATGCCAAATTCATTCATGGCAATGTTGAGGTACAAAGGAGACGCAGATGGCTGGACCGAATGAATCTCCTTCGTCATGCCCACGAAGCTGACGGCCATCTGTATCTCTTGAATGCCACGTAGGATAGAACTCACAAATTCTTTTGAATCTGAGACGGTCTGCACAATCTTCGCTTCTCGACTGCCGGATCTGTCCAATTTGTCCATGACATCTGTGAAGGATGCCTCCTCATCTTGGGTATCTTTACTTTCGTGCCCTGAAGACTTGTGATATTGTTCGAACCGTTTAGAGCAAGCGATGAGATCGTCATACGGAATGTGAATCCGTCCCAGTTTGAGTGCTATCGAAGTGTCCCGGAGACCCGCTCGATCCTTGTAAACTAGGCCATGGATGTTGAGAGTGCATATGTCGACAACTTCCAATGAATCTTTGCCCTCTGGAGTAAATAAGACTCCCTTCATAGTGAACATCCATTCAGCGGGCCTTTGATCACCAGCAGGAATCTTCTTGTGTTGGAAAAGTCGGCCTCTATCGACAGTCTTACGCCTAGTATCCACGACCATGCTAAAAGTTCCAACTTGGAAATAGCCAATATCTTGAATCACCAGGCTCGAATTCATGGCACTGACATCGACCATGCGCAGCCAGTAAATCTTTTCATGCAGTCGTTTTATTCTTTCTTTCATTTGCGTCAGCCGTTTCCAAGTCTGACTGCGAGTAGATCGAGAGGAGACATGTCGTAGGACCGGTTTAGGTGAATTAGAGGATGCGAATTGACTTCGAGCAGGTTTCTCTGCTGAAGATGTGAAGTCCCGGTCTTGCTGCAAGCCTGTGCCTTTTGCTCCTGCCCCAAGAGCCTTCACATCGATTGTCACTTTCAGCTCCGTCAACCGCAAGCTTATCCATGTCGACTGCGCAAATGTTGGGCGGTGAAAGTGTAGGCCCAGGGCCCGAATTTCTATCCGTATGCCATCTCTGGGAGTATACGCAATGCGCCGGAGAGAGAAGTATCCGAGTCGTTGTATCGAAATACCTGTTGCTATTCGTATAATTGCAAAGACGACAAAAGACGAAAGCCATAGTAGGAAGATAAGTCCCAGGAGGAAGGTTGGATTGAAGATGCCCATCGTCGTTCAGCAGCCATAGAGAATAGGACCTGCCGGCATCCTCGGAAGGGTGCTTACGGCAGAGGTCTTAAGACCCTTCGTTAGAGTCAAGGAGCGTAAGGTCGGTTGACTGGCATGGTGGGTGGGACACCAAAATACCTAAGGAGAGGAGAAAGGGTGGTGGAGCTGTAGTCGGTCTTTGAGAGCTGATGAACTGCTCCAGAAGGTTGAGATCATTTCAAGCTTTGCCGAAAAATCTTAGCCGTTAGATAAGGCTGGTTTGGGCGATTACGCATTTATCTCGCACGATCTAGCCTATTTGCGCTAGCTCTACAGCGGTTACTCCTACGATGAAATACTTTATTGTCATATGCTTCGCGAGGACAAGAGAAACAACTATCGTACCACAACGATTTCCGTATTACATTTGATAGAGAAGTTATTAAAGTCATTGCCTCAGTACCTCAGACGCTTCCCTACCCTTTTGGGA
>QKZZ01000054.1:0-13712 GCA_003521265.1 Cetradonia linearis
GGTGCTGGGAGGGGGTGCTGAATGGAGATGTGAGGTATGAGGAGGGGCATGTGAGGTAGTGGAGGCAATGGCGGGAGATTGGTGTTGAGGGTCTTTTGTCTGTTGTAATCATTATTCTTTTGCATTTATATTCAGCTGGCGCTGGCGCTGGGAGAGAATAGTGGGGATTTGGAAGAAGAAATGTACTGGAAGCTAGAGCCGAGTGTAGAAAGAGAGTCGAGGCGACAGAACTATCGATGAGGGTAACACCAGAAGAGAGGATCTTTTCGAGCGGAGGAGACTGAGGTCGATCTATCGCCCAGGAATCTATGTAGGCTTACTTCATAATGCATCACTGCCTAGAGACTTGCAGCGACTGCTCAGATTAGCGGTTAGCGGGATCAATGCCAACGGATCAGTGAGAGCCTTCCGAACAAATCATAAACACAATTCATTTCCCATCTCCCGCGTCTATCTGTGGTATCTAATAAGCACGCAGCATATAAGTAAAGCTCAAAATAATTTTGGTAGATAAGAAGATAATTGAGAAGGTATTCGAACGGTGAGAGTCAACGGCTGTAAACTATAACAAATTGGTATTGTGGTATCGTTCGCATAGCTAAAGGAAAGAGCGCCTTTGCTAGGATTTTACTCATTCGCTTCAGGGGGTATTTTTCTTTTGGAAATACTCATATCATAGCCAGTCGTGGTATCCGAACAGAACAAGTAAGCCATTTCGATTGCAGGACATTTTCAGGTAGACAAACATAGATAGCAATAGGCGACGTTTCATGTCGACCTCGGGGTATCTAACAAGGAATTCTAACGAGGTGGCCCAATCGGGGCCGGGTATCCATTTGTAGAATGAGAAGTAGAAGGACGTCCGCTATCGAAGGATGCGCGGGGGTCGTGACGGGGGGTCATATCACCTGGTGATGCCGAAATGGGTGCAATGCCAAAAGGGAGTTTGTGTTCGGACTTGTTCTCGAAGCGAAGAGGCCAACCATTGTGGCCGTCCTCTTCGGGGAGGTTCACGCCGCTGTCGTTCCATGGGTTGCGGTAGCCGCTGTCGCGAGATTCCATGGACACAAGAGATGCGCGGGATGCGTTGGACGAGGCGTGCTTGAAGAGGGAGCCGGTGCCAGGAGAGGAGGATTGGTTCTTGCGGCGGTCTAAGAAAGAGGATATGGAGGAGATGCTGCCTGGTTTACGGATCTTGCCGAATAAAGAACCGCGGTCACTTGCATCATCGCCGAAAGTGGATCTTGTTGGAGAGTCGGTTCCGAGTGGCGCTGGAGCGTTCTGCAGCAGTTTGGAGTCAAAGAAGGGTAGAGAGTCTTCAAAAGAATCAGACTTTGGCCGTGGGATTGCGCCTTTGACCGTCGTTGCGTCTAAGCCGTACGGTATCAGGCGGGACACCAGGAAGTCAATAGCATCCTTCAATCCACCGGCATTGTTGCGAGTGTAAGCAAGTAGAATCCTTTCTTCGCTTGTCTCCGTCTCTTCCGCAGGCTTCGATTCGTTGCGTACGAGCAGGTCAACCTCATATTGACTCTTCAGCTTCTGCCGGACTTCTGTTTGGAAGTCGCTAGATTTGAAGAATTCTCGGAGTTGCGAAGTTGCAGGTAGGACAATTTCGTGGCTTTCAGGAACCATACCCTACATATGATCAGCACTGTAAAGTGAAATACGTGCTGGGAGGGTCCAACGAACCAGAAATTCATCAACGGCTTGAGGCACTTGGTATTCAGGACCAGATATAGTAACTACATCGCTTGCCATTTCGGTACTTGGAAAATCGATTTTGCAGTTCCATTTCTTTTCAAGTTCGTCGATCTCATTCATTCGAGCAATGAGCTCTCTATGATACAAGCGATTGATGACGACGGTTTCCGAGACGAATTCCGCGTCCTTCAAGAAGCACCAGCCATGTCAGCTGGTGTTATTGGCTCATACGAAGAGTTTCTTTGCTCTTCTTCTACTGGAGCTTCGGGTTCACCTACCACTTTCTCCACCATATCCATAATCTCCTGCTTGACCAGGTCTAAGCTTTGAGCATTGCGTGCAGGCGTACGGCATATGACATTGTCGACCTTGATATCATCGTCTTCCTTGCCAATCCCGCCACGGTCCATAGCGTTCGAGAACTTGACGAAGACTGAATACTTCTTCATTATGCGTTGGATGTGCTGGCCGCCTATGCCTATGATGCGCTTGTGGTATTGGTCAGGGACATGAAAAGATATGGATGCTGGCATTTCCTGTTCTACGAGATCCAGGCCATTCTTTGTGGCATCATACTGTGCTCCACAGACGTCAATGTAGAAATTGTACTCGTTGAAGCCGTCAAAGATAATCTGGACGTTGCCTAGTAATAGAAGTGAGTACATGGTCCTGAAGTGACTGAAGAAAGATCATACTTTGCCCCATGATCTTGTTAATCTTGCCGTTCTTCTTTCCACTGACAAACTCTTTGTGCTCGTTCGCAAGTTCAATCTTGACACGTATCTGGTACTGGGCCCGCTTGACGAATGGTATCTGGTGAATCACCATCATGGCAGCTTTGACAGCATCGTCGGATCCGTTGATGGAAAAAGTGAGCTTGTCGAAGCCAATCTCAGCTGCTGAATTTAAGCAAATGTCTGAAAGCATGGTACGTATGTCGGCTGGTGATGGAGCCCTCATGGCATTGGTCTGTGCTGAATCGGGCAGCATGAGCCACCATGAAGCACCGTAGAATTGACCAGCCTATGCGCAATTAGAACATAATCATACGACAACGGAGAGACACGCTCACCAGAGCCATGATCTCTCGCACAGTTCGTTCCACATGTAGGATTTCAGTGCCTTGGACTCTGATTAAGCCACGAGTACTCCCGAGTGACGGGAACAATACGTAGGAGCCATTTGTCTCCATAACTTTCCGGACCTTGTCGAGTCGATCCAGTAATATACTATCGATCTTGTGAGCGGAAACCACCACATCCTTGACGTAGCATTTTGTATTCATGACCAGTTCGTGGAGCTTCTTCTTTGCCATGTTGATGCAGTCCTGATTATCACCAGTTACGAACACTTCGTCTTCACCTCTTCTGTGAGCTCCAGGTGGGGTGTAGCCGTAGATTCGAGGAAACGGTGGAGGAAAGTATATCGCGGTGTTCGAGGCGGACTCGATTAGACGGATGTTTTTGCGAGTTCGTCCACATATGATAGTGTGTAACGATAGCTCCAGTCTCATGACATCCGCAACACGGTGGAGCTATGCTAGAGTTAACAATTGCATAACGGAAGATAGAGTGGCGCAAGCTTACTATTCGATCTATTAAGATGAGAACCCTCGTCTTCGCATGCTCAGAGCTCTCTGGGTCACCGTAGATCGCAATACGTAGTCGTTGATCAAAACGCTGATCGCTTCCAGTGCCGTAACTCGAGGCGTGTCCTTCTGAATCATTGTGTTTCGGATTGAGCAGGAAGATATCCGTGCCACAATACTTTGCTGTCTCGTTAAGGTGGTTGAGAACTCCTGCTTTGACTCCAGTCATGTCCTGGTTGATGACAAGGTTCGTGTCGACGTCGACTATGGCACATCTCTGGAGATCATATTAGTGGTCTGCCGTCCCATGCACGACAAGCCTTTGAGGGAGTGTTACCAATGCAATAGGTGTCTCGTTCAAGATCTTGGCTCGCATTTTTTGTACAATCTCTGCATCCCCAGAGATGCAGACATTGGTCACGAGGCCCTTCAACGGTCGCCGCTGCAGAGCGGCTACTGGCTTTGGCTCCGAGGAAGTGACTGTAGCTTGTAGCCGTCCTTGGCTGCCCTCCTCCAGGACTCGACATAATCTTCTAAGCTGCTCGACATTACCATGGTGTACTGGGAGCTTATGTATTGGCGACTCCTTATCCACGCCATCTGGAAAGGTCCATTTTTCAAGAGCTTTCGGGGTTGCATGTATAATTTCCTCGACGTCAGGACCAGGCAGGTTGGAGGCGAAGGGCATATTGAAGGAGAGATTGACCATAGCATCAACAGGAGTAAGGGGAGAGATTGGTTGTCCATTGATGGGGCGTTTGATCGGCTGGGCGATAACCATGTCCATCTGAGTTGGCCTCGACATGAGGCCGGCGGGTGTCATCTTCTCCAGGCCATGACGAGCCTGGCCGGTAATGTTGCTGAATCGCTGCATGATAAACCACCTTCTCACCCCCTACGATGCCACTGCTGAGGATAGGAGGAAGGGGGTGCAGCATCTGCCACAGCTTCAGACAGGTTCTCTGTCGTGTGTGATAGCTTTAGCGCGAAAGGTGATCTTCGGTGCAAGGTTATTGGGGGGAGAGAACGCGAATCAAGGTTTGAGATCCTGTAGGCAGTGCTGTAGGGCTGACGCATTCAAGCACCTAGGCCCCCAATTTCCTTCGATCCAGTAATCTGGTTCTCCACAAAGGGAAGGGGAAGAATACCCCAACTGCACAGCTTAATGATGAACTATTGAATATGCAACACCACTGCAGCTAGAGGAGTATAGGAACGGTCGAAAAATTACATCATGGCCTTGTCATTTTTCGCAAAAAGAACCAGATTTTGGTGAATACGATGCGTGAATCTTCGAATAGCTTAGACGCGGGTCTGTGTCCGGAGACTTCGGGATCCGGTCTACTTAGACTCCGTCAAGTCAGTTTTCATTTGTCGTTTATTACCAAAGATACAAGATACATTGAATACGTGCACACCTTTTTGAATCCTTGATGTGAAGCTCATATACGGCGAGGACTGATGGCACCAAGGAATCAGGCGAGCCAGTTGATAGATAGTCAACGCAATAGAATTCGAATTAAGTTATTTATGCATCTGCAGATGCTGGTATGCCGCTATATTGCAGGTCCTCCTCAGTGGGTATCGACTCCTTAGCAGAACAATCTCTCACATTTGCTGTACAATCCGCCTACCTCCACTGCTTGGTGCTTCATACAGACCTCCATCATCCTGAATCTCCTCAACAAAAGCCCTCTCCTGCCCTTGACTTGCGTATTGGTACCGCGGCCTGTCTTCCACCGCATAGCTCATTTGTCGTACCGGCCCATGTTCTGGACGTACGCTGACTTGGCGAACCGGTTTTTCTCCCAAATTGACAATGCGAGGCTGGGATCTTACACTCTGCACTCTCGGATTGTAATCACGAGGCACCTCATACTGTCTCTCAACAGGCCGAACACTTTGCATTCTTACGATCCTTTCCTGCGGAGGTGCAACTTCCTCATAGCGCCTGATTTCACGGCTCTCCGCGTACTCAGCTACCTGAGGACCGCTGTTGCGAGGCATGCATTGGTCCTCCTCATAGACGTCCCCTTGTGGACCCATAACATGCCTGATTCTCGGCGCTGGAGCATACTCATGGGGAACTGCCGATGGTGCTCTGCGAACATACTGACCTTCATCGACGCTCGCAAGCTGCGACTGCCTCACACTCGCATCTCGGGGAACAATTTGCTCATAGTGAGGTTCGTATTCACTGCCACGAGGACCTGGGATAACAGAAACTTGACGCTCTACATGCACTGGGGCCTCCATGAACCGGTTGCCATATTGATCAATAATGATGCGGCGTGGCGGGGGAGCCATTGCGATTGGTTGACGTGCTGTGGGAGATTGGGGGATTTGGGACAGGGGGGGTGACGGGGAACGGTCACCGGGAACATGTACTGCAGAGTGAGGCTGCACGGAGGCTCTGTGAGGTTGCGCTACGCCCTGGCCGGTTGGCGAGACGTGGACCTGCGAGACAGCTCTTGTAACTCGGGGTTGAGGAGCAGAATATTGTACAGGGTAAGGAGCAGGCGACATTGGAGCTCTTACGTGTCTGGCGCTGACGATTCGACGAAGATCCTGTTCCTCGTTGGCAATGTAGTGTTGGCCGTTCCGTGAGATGAGTCTGCGTGCTACAGGTGCCAGAGGTCCCCTTTCATCAATTGAATGGCTATAGCCATAACGCTCGGCTACTCTCGCTTGTTGGAAACTTGGCTCTTCCTCTCGATACTGTGGTACAGCTGCGTCGACGTAGAGCTGTCGCGATGAATCCGGTCTCTGCTGGACTCGGCCGAGTCCTGAATCGCTAGTAGCAAAAGGAGGAGGCGACATAGGTTCTTCCTTGATGCGAATACCAGGTGAGCTACGGTCTCTCCGAGGGACCACATTACGAAATACCTCCCCAGAATCAAGTCCTCTCCGTCTTTTCTTTGAGCTAAGAGGCTGTAATGTTATATTGGGGCTTTGACCAGCACTTAAGTTCTCAAGATTGGATGCGCGGGAGGGACGACGACTCTCACCCTGATCGCGCTGTATTTGAGACACTTGGGGAACTTTAGCCACGGCGAGCGGTGATACGCGAGCCGGCTGGGGTGCCACTGGAGACGTAATGTGATTTCTGATGACACGCATATTATTTGGTACTGGCGAAGGTAGGTTTTCGAATCTTCTGCCATACTCACGTGCTGATTGTCCGTGTTTATCCTGAGGTCGAGTTATTGTGGAGGGCCGAGGCTTTTCGGACTCTCGCAAACCTGCATGTCTCCCAAACTCATCAGGAGGAGGCGGTGAATACGCCGACTCTTCTTGACAGTCGTGAGTCTCTTTAGGATTCTGACGAGCTGTGTCATTCTGATGGCCTGTATTCTCAGCTTTCGAACTACGCAGTTCTGCCTCAAGTTGAGCGATACGCTCTTGCATCATCCTTTCCTTCTCTGTGGATAGGGGGAGCACAGTCAAATGTTTCTCTTGCGTAGGGGAATAAGCCCTTAAGCTATTAGCTAGGACACGTTGACTTATAGGATCATTTTGGCGCGAGCTTGTCTGTTCATCAGCATCAACGCTATCAAGATCCACTGCTTGAGATCCATCTGCTTCATTCTTGCGCATCATGGCTGGGTCATGAGAGAATTTACAATCGCGTCCATAAACACAACGCTGGCCCTTCCTTGTATAACTGCAGACGCGCTGGGGACGCCATTCAGGAGACTCAGCAGCCTCCTCTGTGGTTGTAGATTCATTCATCTGGCTCGAGTAGAATGTATTCTCATCGAACGAATCACTGGACGAAGCAGTCCCATTAGTGTGGCTGTTATCATGCAACTTGAGGGGCTTCACAAGCTCTTGTGCCTTTCTCAAGACATCCGCAACGTTGAAGTCGGGCAACGTCTCTTGATCAAGGAATCTTTTGTGCCTTTTCTGGTATAATTGTTCCTCCAATACACGTTCTATCCGTTGCCTTCTCTCTGCTCTTACTAGTGCTTGGGACTTGGTAAGGAAAAAGGGGTCGATGTCAGACGAAATAGGTGTTGTATTCGCCAAATGTTGTATACTGGGCGATTTATGTCGGATAGGGTTCGAGAAGGGATTTAGGACGTGCAGGTTTGCTGCCTGAGTCTGTTTTCTGTCGCTGGGCCCGGCAGGTTTGTGGTAGCCATTTGTAGGTTGGTAGGAAGATGTGACCGATGCAGTTCCTGACGGATTACCTGAACCAACATTTGTTTTGGCAAACTTGTGTGACTGATTACTGTTTGCAGAGACCTCATTACGGAGACTTATTAGTTTGTTATACTCAGCAAGAAGCCCTTGGTCCGGAGATATATAGCCATTGCTGTGAGGGATAACGCTTGTTGCCATTCTGGCAACTGGTTTTGTGCTTCACTGTGACTGTCGGATTTCTCACCACTGCCATGAGCTTTGGTCTATACTGATCAATGACTTAGTAGTGTAGCGAAGGCTAGCACAGGATGTGCGTGGCATCCATCACACTACTGGTGCTTTAATGGTATGCGTCGACGGAAAAGGAGAGGATTTGCCGTCGGTAACACTAGTACTAGCGTGGATTTGGTGATGCTAAAGCTCAATTCTTGACATTCATAGTTAAGTCATGGCTCTCCAACACACTCGCATTAAGTTTTCGGACCTGTTTGACACTACAACCTTTGTATTTCCATATGAGGGGGGATAATACTCGGTGAGAGCGGCCTTGAGCCTGTTTCTTCGTCATGTCGGAGCCCAAAGCTCCCAGACCGCGTCCAGTCTTCTTCTTCGACATAGACAATTGTATCTACCCACGGTCCACTCGTGTACAGGACCTGATGCAAGAGCTTATCGATGGCTACTTTGTTCGCCACCTCGAGCTCCCCCTCGATGATGCCAGGCTCCTCCATAGCCAGTACTACAAGGACTACGGTCTCGCCATTTCCGGACTTGTCAAGCATCACAAAATCGATCCGTTAGCCTACAATCGCGAGGTTGATGATGCGTTACCTCTGGACGACATCATCAAGCCCAATACACGACTGCGTCAACTGCTAGCAGATATGGATAAGACGAAGGTCAAATTGTGGCTCTTCACGAACGCACACATCACACATGCCAAGCGTGTGGTTAGACTACTAGGGGTAGAAGATATGTTCGAGGGCTTGACATATTGCAATTATGAGCAATTGCCTCTCATTGCCAAACCACACGCCAAGATGTTCGACAAGGCGGAGTATGAGGCAGGGGCTACTTCGAGCGAGGATTGTTACTTCGTGGATGATTCGCTTCTCAACTGCGGTCATGCAAGAGCAAGAGGATGGAAAGTGGTGCACAAAATAGAGAAAGATGATCCAGAGCCAGTCACACCAGCTAGCCAATACCGAATCCGCGATCTAGACGAGTTACGTGATATCTTCCCACAATTTTTCCTCAAGAATACAGAAGCAGGTACAAAAGCTTCAAGGGAACCTTCGTCGCAGCTGTGATCTCTAGGTGCACTGACATTTTAAGTGTCCACTTGATCATCCCCTAATTATGCACGGGTCGATCATGCACATCATCTCTAAGTTTTTCATCAGTCAATGACATGGCAGTGCTACCTATCGCATAGGGTGTGGTATATAAGCTTGGCAGCCAATGAGCTAACCATAATCGAGCGTTTATAGATCATGTATAGAGGAATAGATCTATAGTCTTATTGTTACTTCGTGCATCTAAGGAAACCACCCGTTCCAGACTGACGACACTGGCATTGTACATCTCTGACCATTGAGACATGACAGTTGCTTTTCACCAGACGAGAACATAATCGGTAGTCGATAGTCGATCCGAAACGACGGAAAACGTCGATCATTTGTATCAACATCAGGTTTGTCGACTTGAAGCTTTTGCTCCCCAACGTGAGCCAAGTTCCCTTGCCCAAATAATGGCCATCGCTTACTTGCCTCACTGGCTTCCCATAATTCTGAGGCAAAGTCGAGAGCTGGCTAATCCCCTTTGAAAGTCTGATGGCTCCACATATAATCAAGAATCGATGACTTTCCCTTTCTTACCACTCAATGGGCAGTCTGCGCTTTACTATTGGTGCTCACTGGGCAGGAGGTCGCCTTTCGTATATCGCGAAAGACACCAACGAGTTTTATTCATAAACGCCGTAAACCTTTACTAAAGCTTAAATTGCACTCCCTAGCACTTGTTGCAGTACTGTACTGCTAATACTTAAGCAGCAATAACCGCAGTTGTTCGCAAGGACACATTATTTGCCGGTCTACGATGCAGCTCCTATCCTATTACGCGTATTCATTGCTCTTTGCCACCAAGGCTCCGGCAGAGTCTTTGAAGCTCGACATCAACATCACCGAGACTATATTGTCCCCATCTCTCCATCTTTACAATAATTCGAACATTGCCTGTTTTGCACCAATTCCCGGACATACACCAACCTCCACCTCAAATCGATCTTGCTTCATGCCTCCTATTAGAAAACAACATATTACTCAGTCCTTACGCCATCAAACCCACGAACTGGGCCTTTATAGGCACCAACTATCCTCGAAGCAATACTGCTTGCTCCATTAATTTTTCTTACAGGCTGTCTCTTGAAGACCCTAATGAAAGCTTTTCCGAGTACGAGATTGCTGTATCTGCTGCCACAATCGTTGATACTTGTACTCAAAATGACCTTGGTGGAGCAAGTTTTGTCACTAAAAGTGAACAATTTATGGCAGATGTGAAGAATCCTGCTGCTCGGGCTCAGGAAAGGGTACCAATTACGAAGACTTCAGAGAGGAACCAAGGCTTCAAACGCTGAGGCCCATTACCTCTTTACACTGTAGGAAGGAGAGAATTGGCTAGAATAGCGGTGGAAAGGGCACGTTTTCTCCATCAGGAGGGAATGATGATGCAGCAAATTGGCGAACCCTCTACTCGGTCATATACAGGTTGCATCACCTTTCCCAAGTTTCACTGTACAAAGCTCTTCTCTGTGATGGACTTTGTGCGATAGAGCCGGGTGTCAAAACAACAATCTACTTGTTTAAAGCGGGGCTGCCAGATATTAAATTTATATTAAAGACCACGGCTAACTGGCCTAAAGGAGGCAGTGGTAGCGTATGAAACAGCTTGCTGTAAAGTACCCCATTGTCTTTATTTTTCCTCTCTCTTGCGCCAATCAGGAGCCGATGTAGGCAAATTTGATGAATTGCGGTTTTTTCTATATTCGACAGAACTGATAAATTACCCCGTTGAACCATAATCTGCGACGTAGATCTGGCGAAGAGCACCTCAAAATATTGCTTGTAGTCAAGTTGAATATCAGGGGAATGCCAAGCGACATCAAGGAGAGAATACAAAAGATCACTGGGGTATTTACACCCCGACCCTCTTCTCAATGCCAATAAAGCAGGTAGCTCTAAGTAGAATTTTGGTTTTCCTCTCTTCTTATCCAGACCTCGACGCCACCGATCATAGGAAGAACATAACGATACCCGTCGGGCCAGTAATCGTCATTGCCACACATTGTCTTAAGGCGATGGAGCATCAAACATACTTTGGCAATAAGTCCATTCGACCATGACCATCCTGTTGACTCGAATCTTCTCTAGCTTTGGACTCGCGTGTTTCAAGAGATTCATGCAAGTGCAAGCTTGGGCTGTCTTTTCATCGGCACCCTCTCCCAGCCAGATTAGGACAGTAGGGGCTCTCCGATATCTGGCCCATCAGCTGGACCTGTTGACTGCGTTCATCATCGCCACTTTGAGTGATACAAATGCTGTCAATCTATAGCGTTTGCTACAATTAATCATGGCGAAAGCGGCGCAGAGCTGCCCCGAGGTTGTCCGGGATCGAGCTTTGAGTCGCCGTATTTTTTGGAGACCTGTATCGACGGTTTGTTCTCTGATGTGCCCCAGACGTACGAAACAGCCTCATAGGCGTGATCATTATCAAGGTCAACAATGTCAATCTCGCACCGTAACTTGTCATTCAGGGCGCCAGGAAGGAGTCTGACCCAACGAATAGATGATAAAGATGGGAGTTTGTTGTACTGGTAATTCTCTAGCGAAGACATCTGGTATGTCACTATCGTAACGCCTGATAGGACAAATTGCCCAGATAGATGGGGCTTCAGGATAGATGTCTTTTCCCCCCTCTCTTTTGCTTGAGCATGGAACTGGAAGGAGGTCCTCGGGGAGAGGGATGGTGCAGGTGTGGGTGGTCCTCTGTCCAATGACACGATGTAAAAAAATGATGTGCGATCACCCATCACTTCGGGGTTTCAGAACCTCTGCCAAAGGTTCGCTCTGGAGACTCAGTATCCCTTGATGAAGACGTTTTGATGCTTGATAAGCCGTCGAAAAGAAGTATTCAGCGAATCGAAATCTCGACGAAATCCCAACTTCCCTGCGTTCACGCTCTTCTATATGCACGACATGTGCTACAGTCTCTTATGACCTCAATGATAGTACTTGGAGCGGCCATTTCCTCGGTACAGAGGGTGGAAGAACAGGTATAAAGATCTTCCTGTTTACAGCCACTTTCTCGTGCCAAGACATGTCAATGCCCAGGAAAAAAGACTTTGCGGCGGCGTTGTTCTCCGAGCGACGGAGAACGTCTTCTTTGCCACCAGCACTTGCCGAATTTGTCTGACGGGAGAAATTCAGTTGTTGTCACAATGTTAGATTTCACGCAATGCTATGTATTGATAGGCCCGGTCGAGTCGTCCACCCTGACAAGTCCTCCTGGGCGAGTTTAGAGAGACTCTACAAATTCCTCTACGGAGTCGCTGCACTACGATCAAATCCTGCGAAGAGCAAAATTATGCCAGCAATGGCTACTAGCCCCAACATATCGTCACAACCCAATGGCCAGCAACCAGCAGCAGCGCAGCCCGACGCCGACAGTCAAGATACAGAGAAGGGAGGAGGAACATCACCCCTTCAAGACGAGAAGCCTACACTTCGAGAACAGTTTACAGTCCATATTAATGAAAATGTCTCTACAGCCCACGCCGACATCCTAATGCTCGCCTGCTGTCTAATTTCCGGTCTAGTCGACAGCACTATCTACAACGCCTACGGCACCTTCGTCAGCATGCAAACAGGTGCCCAAAAATCACTCTTTTTCTCCTTGTCCATGCTAATACTGCAATCCAGGCAACACTATCTTCCTCGGGCTCGGTGGCGCCACCTCGATCAGCCGTCCTCCCAACC
Organism: Cetradonia linearis; assembly: GCA_003521265.1. Taxonomy (NCBI): domain Eukaryota; kingdom Fungi; phylum Ascomycota; class Lecanoromycetes; order Lecanorales; family Cladoniaceae; genus Cetradonia; species Cetradonia linearis. The sequence continues at coordinate 12,472 of QKZZ01000054.1, forward strand.
CTAAACCTTACGGCTGGGCTAAATCTCTTACCTCGATCTTCTGTTTCTGCCTCGGCTGCTACTTCTTCTCTCACCTCTCGCGTCACTTCCGCCCACTCCGGCGCAGCACCCTCTTCTCCTCCTTCCTCCTCCAATCGATCTTCATTTTCATATCAGCCGCAGTCGTCCAAGCGGGCGTCCTTGATGGAGACTTAGATACAATATCCAGTGACATGGCATGGAAATCCGAGATTCCAATTGCCTTGCTGAGCTTTCAGTCCGCGGGCCAGATCATTGGAAGTAGGACGTTGAACCTAAGCGAGATTCCGAGCGTGGTGGTGACAAGCATGCTGTGTGATCTTGCGTCGGATCCGCAACTAGTGGGTGGATGGAGGAGTAATATCAAGCGGAATAGAAGGGCGTTGGCGTTTCTAATGATCCTTGTTGGGGCGGTGGTGGGAGGATTCGTTAGTGAGGGAAGCGGGAAGATGCAAATTGTGCTTTGGATAGCTGGGGGACTAAAGATACTGGTCACATTTGTCTGGATGCTCTGGCCTGAGAGCAAGGCCTCAGCGGTTTGAGGGGGATCGTTTGCCTAGGATATCTTCCTCACAGCGAATCTTCTCTAATCATAGTACGTTATCTTTACGTCTGATCTTAATGATAGACCCGGTATCTGGCCTCTTTAAGTCTAACAAACCCTCCCATATCTCTCTCGATGATAGATACATGCCAGACGTCCTCCAACGCCCAGAAGTAAAGCTCGGCCGCCAAGCCGTGTGCAAAGACCCCCAGGATTCGAAACCCCGCGCCTTAGCATTACTTGCATCTTAGGTTCGTTATGCGTTTGCGCGTGACAGGTTAGGCGTGAGCTGGCAGGATCCCACCCGCTATTTTAGGGCGCATGAAGGAGGATAAATCCCCAATGTTCTACCGATGTAAGTTTATTTAGGGGTTTTGACTGGTGGATTGAGCTAGTGGAGGAGCTTTGTTTATTTAGTCGATTTTTGGGCCACCTGAGGGTCATTGTTGTATGTTGTAGCCCTGCCTAAGGGCTTTAGGTAAATATCTAAAGTCTTTCTCCCCGCTTTTCAACTGTGGGACGGGTGAGCTAAGGGTGAGGTGCTCTCATGCTGTTGACTTTGCGATTAAATGTTCAATCCATCACATGGACGTTGGATTTTATGGCGTGATATCGGCTTCTGTTAGATTCGCTTGGTCTATCTACAGAGACCGACACGAAAAGTCTTGATTTATGTGGC
>QKZZ01000686.1:0-13436 GCA_003521265.1 Cetradonia linearis
CTAGCGCCCGCGCCAATGGTTTTGCAAACAACTGTAACAAACCTGAACAATGTACCAAACCTTAGGTCTAGCCAATTTGATCGGCTCTCCCACATGGGAGCCATTTCTCCCCTCTTCAGGTCCAATAGCGATATCAAAAGCACCAAAAGGTATCCACAGTCATCAATGCTAACCCACTCTACCTAGATTCGGCAAACTCACGTAGCTTCCTTACAAACGTCTACTCGGGTAAAGATACTTATCGATGAAGTGAAGAGCGTGGGCGTGGTCTTGGAAGGTATTTAGCTAGCCACACAAATCTGGCGCCTCTGAAATAGGAGGCTCTGGAAACAACCGGAGACTGGCTCTACGGCTCAGCCAACCATCTGTGATTCGGGCGCTCCGATGACGGCTGCTCACTTGTTCCACCCCAACATAAAGGAATTACCAGTCCCACAATTCTACTCAACTCCTGCTAAGTCCTACTTTCTTGTGCATACAATCACGTCTATAGCACACATACAGAAGCCAATCATAAGAATCTATTCACAGCTATGGCAACAACTCAGCTGCAGTCTCTGGCAGATGTGCAGAGCATTAAAGATCAAATTGTCAAACAACAGTATGGTAATAGGTGATTAAACCAATTCGTTGCTGAAACGAAAGCTTCGACACATTTCCAGAGTGATTGGGGTGAATTACTTAGTGCAGCTCCAACTACCTTACCATTGATGGGCACCTGTTGGATTGCTGCCAGTCAACCGAAGGCAGACCAGATCTCGCTTGGTGATTCCCGCCCAAAGGATGGTTGGAAATTCCTACCTAACAGACCTAAGCCAGCTTTGAGAGCCGCTCTTGTCGGTGGTCAGTAGGGTCTCGCTTATTTCTATGGTGGTAGTCTGCAGCAATGGCGGTAGAGAAGCATTCAAGATCGCTAGGAAGAACATGAACAGTCTATAGATCATCAGCAGCATGATTATTAAAAAAAGAATAGGTTGTGTGATGCATTAATTTAAATCTTGCTAATATCAGAATATTAGACCAAAATCGCCTAGATGATTTTAACGAAGCTCTCGGAGATTTCTCCAGGGACGCAAAAGATTGTTCAAAGAGAGCTGCAGAGATTTGAAAAGCATTCAACAAATGGGGAAAGATGGTCTGAGAACTGCATCCAACAGTAGAGCAGAAAAAAGGCCTGACCGTGATTGAACGCAAGAAGACCAAACTGGAAGAAGAAGTAGCCAAGATCGAATAGACTTGCGCAAAAGAACACTCCAAAGACGCCAAAGCGGCAGTCACAAGTGCCGCAGCAAGGCTTAGAAGAAACGAGAGCCGGCTCGGTCAGTGCAGTACGGATTGGCAATTGCTTCAGTTATTAACTAGATCTTAGACAGGGCAATGGAAAACGTTCCAAGTCCCTTGGCGAGCGTTTTGCAAACAGCCGTCTCATCTACTGTACGTCTACCAAGTCAACCAGGACAGGACAGAGCCATCAACTGACAAGATCACCAGATGCAAGCTGTGCCTTCTATTGTCGCTGGTATCCTTCCAGCAGTCTCACAAGCATCCAACCCAGGATTCGCTATAGCTGGTACCCTTGGAGCGGCCAGTAGAAACGCGAATCAACAAGGTTTCCAGCAGGTGCCTGCCGGTGCGCCAGCCACCAATGGCGAGGCCACCGGCACACAAGCACAACAAGCACAACAAGCACAACAACCTTCGGCATCAAATCTGCACCAGACTGTACTTGATCCGGCTTACGCTTCTGCAGCAACCTTGACGCCGTTTCTCGCCACCTTTTACGAATTCCTTGGCGGAGAGAAATGCACCATCGACTGGAGTAAGTTTATTGAGGCAACGGCTAGCGAGAGTGATGCAGTAAAAGAACCTGCAAAAAAGCCCCAGGGCATAAACTTCCTCTTGGGTAACCTTGGCGGTCAACAGTCGAGGGCGGAGGTCAGTAACCCTGCAGCTGGCCAAAGCCTGATGGATGCATACGACAAAGCCATCAAAGTAATTACCTCAGAAGGTACATTTTGAAGCGTGAGGTATTAATTTTAGCATTAGCTTGCTACTGCCATCTATGAGTACCAGAAAACCCAGAAGCAAATTAACTCGGAAAAAGCTAGTGACGAGGTCATAGCATGCTGGAAGAAGGACGTGAGAGAAGCCCGAGATACTTCTCTCGCTCTGTCGACTGCAGCTAATGCTAATGGATCCACAAACTTGCCGAATGCATTCACAAATCTGAATATCAAGATCCCGCCAGCCGATCAATCTGCTCGTAAGACCTAGACCTTCCCTTGAAAACTGGTGCTTCACTAACACGCGTTCAGAAAACGCTGCCGTTCACAATGCCATGCAAGGCGTCCAAGTGGCCCAACAAGTCGTCGACCTCGCCCAAGGCAAATACGACGAAGCAGTAGCGAAGCAAGCGAAAATGGCCGCAGCCATGAACATAGTCGAACAGAAAATGAAACGGCTTCAAGAAGCCGGCCAAACGCTAGTAAATCAAATTCTTAACAACCTCACGTTTCTGAGTCTAATAAAGGACTCCAGGAGAACGTCAAACAAGTCCTCCGCGACTGCATCTCCCTCCTCGTCGACCTAACAATCCAAATCGGCAGAATTGAAGACTTCTCCACCATGCTCGCCACCGTAATCGACGACATAATGCTCGACCGCGCCCGCGAATTCGACGCCTGCCTCTCCAAAGCCGGTCGTCGAAGCCTCGCTAACAGCACCCTCTTGCTCGACGACGCCCAAAAACAAACCATCTACACAGCTACGCTGCAATGCAAGGCTTATTTCTCTTTGCTGGCAGATATCTTGGCTATATATACAGAGGTGCATACGAAATATATTAAGCAGGATGTGGATCTTTGCACTAAGCTGTCGAATGCGGCGAGTAGTAAGAATGCAGTGGAGCCGGCGCAGCAGGAATTGGCTACGTATACGGAGAGTTCGGCGAAGGCGGTTGCGGAGCCCATTAAAGTTGTATGTTACCCCTAGAGCATCCCTCGAGTATCGTAGCATTGCTGACAGTATGACTCCAGAAACAAGACGAAATACTCAAAGACCTAAAAGCCCGCGCGCAACGAGCTGCCGCGAGCGCCAAGATGGTAGAGCATATCCTTGCGTCGAAGGGACTGCCGGTTGATCAGAGCGTGAAGAAGGCTATTAAGGCGGGGGCGAGGATTGTTCAGGAGGAGGCGATGGATATCATTAATTCGACGCAGAGTGCTACTGTCGCTGTGCAGTCGTCGAAGAGCACGAATGCAGCTCTTCTTTAGTGGGTTGTTGCGTAGATTTTTATCCACCTAATGACATGAAACGTATAATATAGCCAAAAGCCTCAAACAAGTTCGGAATGGAGTCTCATTTTCCACTTTTTCTGTGTTCAAATTCAATTATCCCGGCTTGAAACTTTGTAGGTGTGCCATAAATGTTAGATGGTCGAGTTTGCATGCGGGAAAATGGGGGACTCTAAGAATATGATACTCCTCAAAGTGTCAGGAGAAGAAGCCTGTCCTGTCAAAGCATAAGGATGGTTTTGAACTTAAAGCCTATCAGATAGAGTACGTAGTAGATATCGAACAAATTAGGAGTGTGGCAAGATCATACAGCTACGCTATAACATATATACTCATAGATCAATAACTAAAGCATAATTCTTGGTGGAAAAAGGGCTTGCCAGTAAGGAAGCTAACATAACACTATCTCCTCTATAAAGCATGTTCTTACATTTTGAACTATATATTTTCACGAGTCACGACTTCCATGTCTTGAGATAATTTCCTAACACTCCGATTAGGGCATCTACGTCTTAAATTACACTAGAAGTTGCTCCTGTCCTTGACGTATAAGCACTGAATGCTTCTCACAGTCTGCCTCTCATAATACTTACGGGCATGCGTTGTGCATACTAGAACACCCGTGCCAGGTAGAAAATATTATCAATTTAGGTTTATCAAACCGGCATCGCCCCTGCTGTTTGAACCATAATATATTTCGCACTTGGTACTCGCATCTCCACTGACAGCCCTTGCGGAAAACGTGATTGAGAGTTCAAGAGGGATCGTTCAAGAAGCTGGCTCTTAATTTGCGGAAGTAAAGGCAAAAAAGTCAATACCGCAATATGAGATCAGGAACATGGGGCGATATTGACCAGAACCGCACGGTGGATCTCTCCCTTCTAACCATTGGAGGTTTCTGATGAGGCATAGGCATCAATCTCATGCAATTTCCAAGTCTAAAATACATTAGCAATTTCTTCAATCCGGAAGGCGAAGGCGAAGCCTACCTAGGAAAGACTTGAGCGTCATAGTCTTCGAGCACTTCCGTCAGGTATGACGTCCATCCTGTCTCCTCCGGATTCTGATACTTGTCTGTTCAACCATAATGCGTTTCGAATGTTCGAGCTTCAAGACAGAAAGCTGTAGCCTTCGAGTACAGTGAGCCCATCGATCGCTCAGTCAAGGGCAAGAGCTTTGACTTCTCCACTCCAGGATTTCGACCAATAAGAGGCCAATCGAGAACAACTGCGAAAGCTCAGAGAGAGAGTTGGAATCCTCCAAATACAGCCAATCAAGTCCCATGGTCGGAGCTTGTAACACAAAATGTTCCCTCCCAATAGTGTTCACTCTTCGAAGCCGCTTGCTATTCATTGATGCAAGCTATGGAGTACCTGAGAGATAAAAGCAGTCCTCGACTAATTTGAAAGCTAGTTCGATTCTTTGGAGGAAAGAGAGGGGCCGCAGCTTCAAGCTTGTCACACATGATCTGTGCAACGTCACTGCCGGACTCTCTATATCACCATCTGAAGCCAGAACGGCTGGGGGCTTAGCGACACGATAAAAGGAGAATGCATATGCCGCATCAGGCTGAACGGAGAAAAGCCGAGATTTACTGTGAGGGCACGATTCAAGCACGGCCAGGTCAACGGTATTGACGTTGAACTCGAAGGACTTGGTACTACCAAAGTGCTGTTCGCCCGGATTCGCGACGCCGCTCGATGGTCATATCATCCGTATACGCTAAGGTCTTGGGATCTCGTGTAAAGAGATGATGATGTATTCTCGAGATAGGCTTTGTGGAAGATAGAGACGCACGGCTGATTGAGGAGCTTCGATTCCCACAGCAGTCACCGAATAAATCGACTTCCAGGCTGTAACCTGCCCCGGATCGGTCACAAGCTACATAGAGTGCTAATAACCCAGCCCTTGCTTGAAGAGAACATGTAAGCAAACAGTCTCGAAAGGGAGGTTTTATTTTCCATGCAACGATCCCGTAGAGGGAATCAAACGCAACTTTAGAGTACGCCCAGAATTCGTTCATTGATTTGCTTAATTGTATCGCAAGGTGTAGCGGCATTGAATTCTTCACAGTCACACATTTCGCATTCACAGTCTGATCATTCTTTTTTGAGGAAACTCGTAGTGCATGCCTTCATTTAGCCTCTGGATCAGCATCATACGGTCTTCCAATCTCTGCTTGCAACTTGTCAGTAGCATCTCGTATAGCGCCGAGCAGCTTTCTGATGTCCTCCCACTCAGCAGCTCCCCAAAGTTCTTGTGCAGATTTTGCAGGATCTTTGACATTTTCCATCCTTGTTTTCTTCCATACACGGAATGTGCTGGCTAGTCTCTAGAATCACTGTGGCCCTTCTCGCGTGATGGGGGTGTTGCAGCTCTCGAGCCATCTCTATCGAGTTCCCAATGTCATTCCCAGTGATAGCGATCATGAAATCCTTCATGAGAGAGATGAAAATGTACGTATGTATATGCGCGCCGCAAACAACCTAGTGTCAGGGCATTGGGGCAGAAAAAGAGAGGTTTTCCCCATTAAGCCATTAGCAATTGGAGCAATAAGTTCATCCGATTCGCCTCGTTTGGACAGCCTATTTCTAGGATATAACTCAAGAAATTACATTTCAGCACTACTCTGGGCCACGGACCCACCAGATCGCTTGATTATTACTCATTTTCAAGCGCCTTACTCGTGTCCGAAAATCATGGCTCAAATTTCTACTACCCGCAAAGTGGCCAAGGCGAGGACTTAGGCATGATGGTATAGGCCGCCCAGCTGCCTTCACCTTCCTACCTACTCCGCAGCATTCTCAATTCGCATCTCTTCGGCTTGATATCGAAACTATTTGCCAATTGGAGTGCCTTCCACCCTCGCAGTGTTCCAATATGGCCGCATTTTCGGATCGAGAACCACTGAGTCTGATCGACTCCGCTAAAAAATGCGAAAGTCACCTCAACAGGCTGAAGAAGCATGCAGTTGACTGCAAGGCAAAGCATGCTTATAGCACAAAAAAGAGGCATTTGTTAGATGAAGTCATATCTGATGTACTTCCCTTTATCGTTAGACAAGTCGGAGAGTAGCTGATGAGAGCAGATTACTAATAGCATTAGGGGTCTGAGGGCGTGGACTGCAGCAGTTATGAAAGGCCGGCAAACATACGATGATACAATCATCGCGACTTTCACAAAGCTATTTGATACTATCGAGTCCCGCACAGCTGAGGTCAAGAAGATCTTGGACCATCGGCTCACACTCTCCCCACTAGATTGGCATAAGTCCAGGTGTGATGGCCTTTTGCAGTCCATATCAGAACTGAAGCTAACTTATGGATAGGCATGAGGGAGAGGATAACGGATATATCTTCAGCGCATTGAAAGAGATTAGCAGCACAACCGGTTACCTACATAATAATGTCGATACAATCCTGCGTGACTCTCCCGACCAGGAACGACGCCAGGAAAGAATCATTGAAGTCGTCCGCGGAACGCCCAAGTCCTACCATGTCTTTGTCAAAGTTCTCAGCCAGAAGACGGAAGAAGAGCTAAGGGAAATACGTTTCGGAACAATGCGAGTACTATGGGAAGAAATTCCCGCACGGTTGGATCTGGAAGGCCACGTCGGCAATGCCGACGACCCTGGTGATGGCAAGGTGTACTGTGAGCAGGATGTTCAGAAAGCGGCGTCGGTGTTAAAAGCTTTCTATGATGCATGGCACGAGGCCACTATACAAGCCAAAAGCGCCAACGCCACAGCGCCAGAAGCTTTGCGCAGAGTGAAAAAGCTTACATACATGGCTAAAATTTGTCTCATACTACATGGCATGAAGCAGGAGAGGCTGCTGGATTATATCTGTAAGGGTTCCAAGGACGATATGCACCTGCCGCTGAATCTAGCAACGGTGGAGAGTATTCTAGACCCGCAAGATGCGCCTCACGCAGCTACCTTTGTTGCAGAGCAGTATCGAGCAATCTGTCGGACATGGATTGATGGGCAGCATATCAATATCCCCGAAGAAGAGCCGCTACCACTAGAATACTTGGATAAGTATGGAGATGGATCTTATGGTACGGTGACGAAGAATCGAGACGCCTTTACAGGCATTTACTACGCCCGCAAGGAACAGATATCAACCGAAGTAGGCGAACATATACAGCAGGAGATCTTACGACTGAAGAACCTCAGCCACCGTCACATTGTCCAGTTTGTCAAGTCCTATCAGCGTGGCAATAAGTATGGCATTCTTCTAATGCCGGCAGCGACCACTGATCTGCATAAACTCCTTAAACGTTACTCTCGAAATGGCTTCGGCTACGGTACGCATGTTAGACGAGATCAGGTTACACTGAAGCCCATAATACTAACCGCTTTTGGATGCCTGAGCCGCGGCCTTGCGCACATACATGGCTGTAATATACGCCATAAAGATATAAAACCGTCGAATGTATTATATGAAAAAGCTTTACCCTCCAATCCCGCGAGGTTCCTATGGGCTGATTTTGGTCTTGCTTATGATTCTGGCCACCACCCGGGCAATAGCAAGACGAGGAGTAAATCCCGATATTCGCCACGCTACGCGGCTCCAGAGATCATGGAAGAGGTCCAAGCCCGCAAATCGAGAAGAGAATCTGACACTGACGACTCGGATGACTCAGATAGTGACGAGGAAGTTTCTTCACGACATTCCAGTAGTGGGCAACGCAATGCTATTGGTCACGGAAGAAAATCTGATATCTACTCCTTTGGCATAGTTTTCCTGGAGATTCTAAGCTATTTGAGCGCCGAGGGATCAGAACAGGTTATACCTGGATTCGAAGCTTGCATGCCTATATGGAATAACATAGCGGCTACACAAAAGTGGGCTGAAACGCAGGCACAAAAGTTCGAGTCGAAGGACCCTAAGGATCCACTAACATTCCTCTTCCAGCTCAGCTCAAAGATGATCTCGTATGATCCAGACGCCCGACCATCCATCACAGAGATCGTTTCAAACCTCCAGGAAGCATCTCCAGCCTACTTCTGCACGACGTGCCAACAGGAGCCTGCGCAGTATGACCTTGAACAAGCGGAAATCTTCATCCAAAATCATGGGGTTGACAGCTATAACGACGAGGGTAGTAAGCACGAGGAAGATAGGTTGAAAGATTTGCATCATGTGCGGAGAGAACCAGGATCTAACGAAGAAGAACTCCCTGTTACATCGCGAGGCTTACAACATAGTTACGGCGAAACCCTGCCTGATGCAGAAGATGAAAATAACGATGATCTAATTTCACTAGTATCGCAATCCTTTGCAGACTCAGGCTATGAATCTCTTGACAATCCTGAGCTGCGGGACGAAGCCGACGAACTTACTTTATTACTACTTGATGATTACCAGCTTCACAGACTTTTCGCGATAATATTTCGGAGGGGCAAAGCCCAGGAAAGATTTGTATCCAAGTTTCGCATGCTCCTAAGAATTTTCGGAACCGAATTGAAAAGGGAAGCGCTGAACGCCTCGCATGAAGCTGCCGCTGGTGCCGCAGAACTAGCAAAGCTCAAAGCAAGTTATGTAGCCAATAAGATCCAAAAGCGTTATATAATAGAGCAAACTTTTGACGAAAAACTTGGTGGCAACAGGACCGCAAGAGTAGAAGCGGCTCTGTTGAACTATTTGGAATCGTCTCAGTCACATCTGGACACAGTTGGCGCAGATCAATATGACTATGTAAGCGATAGTGAGTCATCCCAGGATAGCGACGATGATATAAAGGACAAATCCACAAGCGACCAATTACCCAAGTTATCTCTTGACGAGCTGAGAGGATTCATGGTCTCTAGTCAGGCTTTCAGCAATTTACAGAACTCGCTACGACGTATGGTGTATCCAGACCCCCTGATTGCCATCAGCGACACGATTTCAAGTGCATATGAGCTCTGTTCAAGGAATGATACCGCTGTCTTCAACGTACGCTTGGACATCGACAGATACCTCAACTCTGAACTTAGATACCAGAAATCGCTGTACGAGCGTGATAACTTGTTGGGTTCAGTACTCACAGTCAGTGGTACGGCATCTAAAGCGTTTGCAACTACAGCCACGAACTATATGCGATGGAAGTGGCCTAAATTTGACTTTGGATTGCTTGACATCATAGAGTTTACCGTGAAAGGTCAAGGCTCCAGTAAGCCGACATGAATTGTCTCCACTTCCTTGCACCTATCCTGCTTACGGCAATCTAGGACCCAAAGAAAGCACACGTCCCTACATAAGGGTCGAGAAACCATATGGCCTTTCTGCTCTAAAGGTCATCGCACGAGGCTCGTTGGAAGAGCTTAAAGCGATTGCACAGCAACTAGCATGGATAACTGCGACCTTCAGGACTCCCCTATATGGACAAACTTCATATTCGGAGATTAGTCTTGAAAGCATGGATAACATGTCATTTGATCTGTTCTTTCTACAGCTAGAGGCTGTCCGCCAGAGGGAGAGCGCTTGCTGGCTCCCGCTCTTCATGAATGGCATTATCGCACGTGGTTTTCCTGTTCCAGCTCGGCACGGGCAAAAAGGTATTGAGGTCCCCTTTTCCGTTATGATAGGCCTAGCCAATATCATGTATCCGGTATTCCATGAGGATGGACTGTATCTGCGAGGCGTGTCAAAGCTTCTGTTCCCAACTGCTGTGTCCCCGGACCTGAAATCAGTGCAGTGGCATTTGAATACTAGTCCAAACAAGAAAACTCGTCTACCTCATGGTACTCTTCCCAGCGAAGATACTGATCGTAAGTGGCTCAGGATAAATGACCTTGAGCGGCTCGCTTCAGCTTCGAGGACCTTTCTAGGTTATTGCAGAGCAGTCGAGGTTCATCTCGGTACGCAAACATCCAAAGAAAGCTACGAAGCCGTTACATTTTCTGGCGCAGATGATGAGGCTCCAGGGCCAGGGATCTCACCCAAGTCGGTTACTACTGGTACACCTGGTATGGGAATATGGAGCTTTCAAGTCAACATGGATATTGTACTCCCTAAATGATTATACAGCACCGCAGAACCAGGATGGTATCTAGATCTGGTTGACCTCGCCAAGGAGGAGAGGGTGATTGTGTACGACAATGCCAAGAGAAGTCAACGAGCCTGGCTTCTGCCTACTCTGGGTGTGGCGCTCCATATGGCTCACATTTGGGCAGTTGGAAAGAACCTTCTGACATCACTGCCCTATGCTGCTCCTCACTGGGATTCCGCTCAGGCTTCATTCAACGCAATTCAAGAGCACAGTAAGGACGGACTACGAGATAGCATGGAGGACGACAAAACATATACTCTAAGGGATCTCATCGGACGACTGCTAATGTCGCTAGATAAGCTAACTGAGACTGAGGCCCATGCTAGGTGTGAGCCGGGCCGCGCAATCAAGTTGCAAAGCTCGAAACTTTTTGGCTGGGATCTACTGGCTATAGTACAGGGTAAAAAGATTGTGAAGCGAAAGCAACTTGACTTGAGCGAGGAATGGATGATTCTTGGTGCCGATAGCCTCGTTCTGTTTTGTCAGAACTTTGGCGACATCATCAGACCAGCGTCAGACGTGAGGATGTGCGATCTAGGAGACCTAGCTCGTCGTGGACAAAATTATCTAACCGCCCCTATCAAATGTCTACAGACCTTGTCTGTAGAAAGGTCTGGGCACACGAATACCACATGCCTAAGGCTTGCGAACCAGGCATACTGGCTCCCTCCAGGAGACGACCTCTTCGGAGACTGCACGCAATGTCTTAAACCCTGTCATGGCAAATTCGCAAGATGTACCAAAGCTCCACAGCAACTCTTTACCAGGGAACTCTCATCTCAAAAAGCATGTAAACCTCCACCGATCGAAGGCGCCATCAGCTTCGGGAAAAGGAAGCTACAGAAATCTAAGCCTTCGATGGCCGAAGAATACTCCTGGGATCACTCGCCGACTCCTGAAACTTCCGTCACCAATGCTGTTGTGGTTGATGAGATCTCTCAAACATCCCAAGGCGCACAAACAGGGGCTTTGGGCGTACCAGAGATACAGATCGCACCCAACGCCATAGCTGACGCGGCGCCACCGCCTGAGCAAGATAACCGCCACCTCAGTCCGATAATCACACGTGAATCGCCAAATGCGAGTGTCAACGACGGTGATAAAACATCGTTATCCTCCCACAGCACCCATGTAGATCTGTCATCATCCTCTGGAGTCGCAAGTATGAGTGACTTTAGCGCTATCAAGGACCCGCTCCACACCATCGATATCAAAGGAAAATCGTTTTTCAAGAGATTTGGGAAACTTCATAAGCGTCGCTCAGAACCACGCAACGAGTCCATGAAGAATGGCAATTGATTCTCGAAGTCTCCGGCTATCAAGTAATCAACCTCCAATATACGAGTCATTAGGCGAAGAAGTCTTATCAGTAGTGTGGCCCTGGGTCGACGACATCTAAAACGTACAGTGACGAGGTATGAATCTATGTGAACACTTGAAATGAAATCTGGATAATTGAGTATGCACTATATATATAGTATTGTATTCAGATGTTGGTGGCAAAATGATACCCCAAGTTGTTATGACTTTATTATATATAGTAATTAGTTAATTGCCTCATAGCTTTATACTATATGTTGTATCCACGATCATGTATATCATTAGGCAGAATTGTCATTCCGCTCTTTCAGCTCAAGTTTTGTACAATATCTCACAATCCGGAGGCCCGCTCATCTACAGCGCAGGCTGTTTCAGCCCTCAAGGAATCATTTCCGGCCTACTTCTGCACGACATGCTATTAGGAGCCGGACGATCATTCACCTGAGTTAAGCACTGTTGAGCGTTTGGAAGGAGTTGGAGTTGAGAATGATAGTACCAGCCATGGTAGCGTACATGAAATTCCTGAGGAGAATGAAACTGTTGTTAGGCCACCTCCTAGAGCCTTGAGACATCGCAATGGCAAGGAATCAGCAGTAAAATCTGCGATGCGGGACCCTTCAAGGGCACGAGAGAATGGGAGACGGAGGAGTAGGGCACACTTTGAGGTTGAAGATTGAAGGGATCAACGGCTTCTGAGCCATAAACATCTTCATCCCGCGCTCCAAAGAACGGGAATCGCATCTCAACAGCGACCTATAAACCCTAAATAGCTCTGTGTCGCGCTCGAGATACCGGGATTACATGGACTTCGCAGACTTCAAGCGCGAGAAAAAAACTTTACAGCAGCGGCCTCAAAACCTATCAGTACCTTCCTAACTACTTGAAAGAATGGCATTCGAAGTAAACCTGCCCCCTTGAAAGGCAACAGACGATGCCTTAGCAATGGTTTCGGAGCTGTCAGGACGAGCCGTAAACATTTCAAATAAGAATGACGCCCTAGCAGGGACAGCTGAGTCGCCACCGTCTACCAGCTCGCTCAAGAGATACTATATCGAAGCAGCTATGCACACCTAAAGGTAATGAAAGGCGTCCTAGCAGTATCATCTGAGCCCTTCAATCGCCCAGCACGCCGAATGAAATGGATCCCGGAGCGAGGATTGACCTCGTTGTCCTGTACAGACAGAGTTTTAAACGACGCAACAATCCCCCAGCTTACTCGAGTTGATACTTACCTTACCCCCTCTCCCCGAGCGATAGAAAGACTCAGTTCCTTGCATAAGTAGAAGCTCTACACAAGGCAATGCTATCCCCGCCCACTCGCCTCGATTCTTGAAACGACAACCAGAGTTCCTTCGTCATCCCAGCACTGCACGGGCAGCTCACAAGGCTGGAAGAAAATACGGTGCAATTCTTACACACTCACCTTATCCCGATTAATCCAGCTCGTTCAGACCACCCCAAAGACTCACTTCGAACATGCTGCTCCCCAATCTAGCCTTTTCGGTACGGGTACTCAACAGGTGAAACCCATCTTTGATGCAGAAACTTCCCCGCCCTCACCTCCACATTTCTAAATCTCTATTCCCTCTCGCCCCGGAAGCCAAACCTTACAATCCTTCCCAAACAAGAAAAGCAACGAAAAGCCTCTGTACGAACGAACGAATGTCGTATGATACATCTACCCCTACTACATACCACCATCTCTCTCTCCCCCCCTCGTCAACGCCAAAAAAGATGTCACAGGATTTTCGGGATCCCCGGAAGCAGCCCCGGGAGCCGCCCGGA
>QKZZ01000687.1:0-15245 GCA_003521265.1 Cetradonia linearis
AAAATCCCTGGAAATTCGGATTCTTATTCTACCCGCGAGGCAGTCAACGACTCCTCATGTCCAGGTCTTGGACACCCTTCTTTGCCAGATTGTTCGAAAGTCGCTTTCCTGACACCAGATGCGAGCTAAGAAAGGTCAGAATCTCGCTCCACATCCAAAACAACAGCATATACACCTGTGAACCCTCTTCAATTACCCACAAGATCACTATCACTATCCCACAACCCTGTTTTGAACGGTCTCTCTCCTTTATTCAAGCGTCTGAAGCCTTCAGAGAAGAGGCTAGAAGACGGAATTAATCGTGGTGAAGGAGACTGGAAGGGGAGTGGAGGAAGAAGCAGACGCTGAGGGATGGCGATTCGGGATTGGCAGGGTCTTTGACTAGATAATGTTTTATGATTCGGGTGGGTGCCAAGTGTATTGTTCATTTAAGCGCACGTTGAGTATGGAAAAGTCTTCGTTAAGCGTTCTCAACCTTGAGAAACAGATCCTTGGAGTCGTCCTTGAGCAGTGAATGAACGAGCGCTCACTCAGTGTGCATGTCTTATGCTTTATTCTCTTATAGGTTAAAGGCTTTCCAGTATAAACAACGGTATGACTTGGGGAGAATTGTGAAGACTGATATTGTTCGGAAAGATTATTCATTTATTTTTAATATATCTGCTGTGGCAATCATCTCCCCGCACTAATGTTAGCATCCAATGCACCCTTCTCTTAGCATTATTTCTTTCCCACTTATCACATCGTCTTGGAATCTCCTCATCCCAATACTCCCGGGGCTCCAGCGAAAGCTTTTTCAACCTCACTCCCGCGCAGACTTTATCCAATTCCCACAGAGTCGATTTATTTTAAACGACGCTGTAGATAATCGCGCATCCCCGAATTGCAGCAAATGCATTTGCATTCGAGTCTTTCCGAAACCAATTCTTCCAAAGAAATTAAGCAATAACTCCTATGTTCAGAATCCGCATCCTCTCCCTCGCTCTGGAGATCGAAGGTTGGGAGATTGTTCGCCCCTCGATATACGAAAATATGAAAGTATACGCTTTCAGTGACAAAATTAGGGGTTGCCGAGCGGCTTATTCCTTCGGTGTCCAGAGACATGATCCATATGTATTCATCCTAACACGCCGTTCAAAGCGGATGGGGTGATTTGACCTCTCTTCCTCCGGCGACATCAATCTCTTAGTAGTCCAGTGCTCTGTCATAGAACTTTGTGAAGGTGTTGTGGAGCTCATGATATAGCGCTTTCGCTGATTAAACGTAGTCATAGCAAACAGCGAATGTGCTCTGTTCCAAGTGATGAAATTGGCCATAACCGTACTTTCGATAGCCAAGGAAAGAAGAACCCTGATAGGGACTTTGTCGGTAATCATGATGTCTATGTGAAAGGCAGGCATTTTATCGGTCTCCGCTGATTACACATCAACTACTGTCTTCTCATGTTCGTAACCCTCAATTTCTTCCAAGTATCGATGAAAGCCTTCGGGGTCATATTTTTTATCCATGTGTATCTCTAGATGAAGATGATCCATGTTCATCCCTTCGAAAAAGGCGAGAGCAAATGGTCCTGCAATTATAGCGTTGTGCTCTTTGCCATCAAAGACTAAAATCTGAGATGCCCCCGAAAGGCTCGAAGCAAATGCTTGTTGATGTCCCATCTCTGTGGCCGGAGATCTTTGTTCAATTGACCCAGACTTTGACTGGTCGTTGAAAGATTTGCCACCCGAAAGGTGATTGCAGGTTTTAGCGAAGACAGGCAGGCGTGACAACATGCTCTAAGAAAATGGGAATTCGAGGATGCAGGACCGTTATTGGATGGTACTGGACCATTATTAATAGTGGAAGCATTGGGTATGAGACCTGTATTAACGTGTCTGTTTAAAGGCCATATGCTCTAAAAGCTGCCTTTGAGCGCGGTCCAGTTGAGCAGCCAACGTCATTGTGAGGGTAGGATCGAAGCGGCTGGTGCTGCGTAGTCATCAGCTAGAGTGCCCAGATAACCACAGCAGGAGGGCTGCTCGCATTCCTAATGCAGTGAGTGTAGGGTCAAGGTAACTAATGCTGTGTTATCATCAGCTCAACGACCCTTGAAAGACCACAGAAAGATAGTTGCTCATCTTTCAATGTGGTGACAGTCAGAGTCGGTCCAGCTGGTGCTGCATAATCATCAACTCAAAGTCCATTGAAACCCCACAGCAGAAGGGCTATTCACCCTTGCAATACGAGAAAGAATATCCTCTAAGCATTGAAAGTATCTAAAGATAAATGCCAAGTCAAGCCTAGAACGGATGATGTTTTGATTCTGTGGATGGAAAGGAAGAAGAGAGAGAAAGACCTGATGCCCGCTTCACTTTCGAGAACGCAAACAATGCTAACTCAACCAAGTGCAGCTGGTGAAGACGAATGGCAAGCACGAATTCGCGACTTGAATATTCACTTCTTACCCTTGAGGGCTAGGTACGGTCTTTCCCCGTTCTTAGGAACTACCAGACCTTAGTTAGTAGCACTGACGAGCTTACCCAAGCATCTCCATGAAACTAGCATGAGGTGACCCTCTGTAGCGACGGGGTAAGGTCCCGTCATGCTCCGTTCAGACGGCCTTCAGGCTTATGAAGAGTGAGTACATTTTCTCCTTTCTCACAGGAATTTGCGTAATCTAGCTAGATACATTCTCGTTTCGATCCAGCTAGTAGCAAGAGCCCGCCACTCATGCAAAATCGCAAAGCAGATTAAAGCAAGCTCGCTAGGATATCATGCGCTTAAAAACGAACGACATGGTATCATGCAGTCTGGAATAGCAAGCTCGCTAAATGGTAAGGCATTAGTCATTCTTATAAAAGCAAAGCTCTCTTGAATCACGCATGTTGAAGCACCAAATGAATCTTTGGAATGACAGTGCCTGTTGCTCACTCGCCCCACGCCGCTGCAATGCCTTTCGCTTGCCCGCGGGGATTCTCTCGGCCCATGGCGTCTACGGGTGGGTAGCGGGCCTGGAGTTCAAGTTCGCCGAGGGGGAGAGAGGAGCGGATGTATCTAGATTACAAATCATTAGCCGAGTGGCTTGCAATAAGGTCTTCCTGAACCAGGACTGATGAAGGTGGGCCAGACGATGGAGATCGCAACGTACTTCTTGCTTGCCTCTTCTATAGGCTGATAGTCCCAAGGCTCAAAGCGCCCCTTCCTGAGCGCCTCCCAGCACACCCTCCTAGTTCGCTGGCTCTTCAACACATCGCTATGAATAGCGTTGAAATCCCATCGAGTATTGGCCTGTCTCATGAAATGCTGGAAGAAATCTTGTACAGCTGAGTCTGAGCTCGTCGCGAGGTTTTGCAATTCATGGGGGTCCTTCTTGACGTTGAAGAATTGTGGCGGATCTGTAGGACAGACGACCAACTTCCAATCACCGCTTCGAATCATCATGAGCGGGGCAATGGTTCCCTCGCCGCAGTACTCGCCATAAACGGTGTCGTATTTGGGTAGTCCTTGTGCACGGCCGTTCAGATAGGGGACTAGAGAATTCCCGTCCATTGGTAGACGGATGTCGAGAGATCCATTCACAAGGTCGACGAGAGTAGGGAGGATGTCAATATTCGAGACGTTTTGGGGAATGATCTTGGGAGCGATGTGCCTTGGGTCGGAGATCATAAGAGGTACTCGAGCGGAGCCTTCGTGGAAGGACATTTTGTACCTATGCATGTCAGCATCACTCTTTGCAGTTGTCATAGATCAAAGAGCAAAGCTTCAATGCCGCCTCACATACCATAAGCCCCTCTCACCCAACATATCTCCGTGGTCAGCTGAGAAGATCACAATTATATCTTCATCCATCTCGCATTCTTTGAGGACCTGTAGCAGCTTTCCAACATTGTCGTCCACGTAACTCATGGCTCCAAAGTAAGCCCTTCTCGCCCTCTTGATTGCTTCATCAGGAATATCCTCGTCCAGCAAGCCACATACTTTCAAAAGCCGCTGACTGTGTGGGTCCTGCTCTTCTATTGGAATATTGACTTCCGGCATCGGTATGTCAACTCCCTCATAGCGATCCCAATACTCTCTGTGAATGGTGTAAGGATCGTGAGGGTGGGTGAGGGATACCGTGAGGCAAAATGGGCGAGCTGATGGTGGACGACGAGCAGCGGCGTAAAGATAGCGTGTAGATTTGAACATGACTTCCTCATCGAAATCGAGCTGATTGGAACGAATACAGGAGCCAGCTTGGAGGATGGAGGAGGCATTGTGATACCATTCTAGACGGCGATCGGGTTCGTCCCAATTGACGGCCCTGAACAAGGTTAGCTGAGGTGTAGGTAGAAACGTTGTTGTGCTTGTACTGCTATCGTAATCGTACGACCAGCCTATTATCATCTGCTATTTCCATCTTTTTAAACGTACCATCCAAAGTCTCCTGGATATATATCACTTGTCAACCTCTCTTCGAAGCCATGTAGTTGCTCTCCGATAAAATGCATTTTGCCAGCTAACACTGTCTCATATCCCTCTCTTCGTAGGTAGTGTGCATACGTTGGCACATCACAGCCAAGTGGAGATGCATTGTCCCAGGCGCCAATCTGAGTCGGCAGTTGGCCAGTGACTAGGGAGGAGCGGGAGGGCGCACAGAGAGGAGAGGCGCAGTAGGCAGAGGTGAAGACGGCAGATTTGGCTGCTAGAGCGTCAATGTGGGGCGTCTTTATAGGGGAAGATTCATTATGAATGCGTAGGAGCGGAGCGGAGACCTGGTCAGCTAGGATAAAGAGTATGTTTGGCTTCCTGATGGTGGTGTATCCTGGTGTGGAAGCAGTCGAGGACGGGGCTGAGGGCGGAGGAGTATGAGCGGTGTACATCGAGTCGGTTGGGTAGTAGGATTGGTAATGACTCGTGTTTGTGTATGTAAACAAAGAAAGAAGAGATATACAAAGATGAGAATATTCAAGGCGATATCATAAAGTTAATGATCACGCGAGCGTGTGCGCGGATGAGAGAAGCGGCAACCGTAGAGCTCGAGAAAATGGCAGAAGTGCCCGAGCGGTTTTCTCTTCATTCGCACGCTTCGTTCTTGCCTGCCTCATGAGGATAAAGTGTCCCGTTCAAGACTGTCAATCGTCTTGCGGGTACGAGTTCCATGCACGTACTATGGATGTAGGCTGGTTGTAGGGCTTCTATTGAATTCCGGTCCTCGGATCACCCTACTAGCGCCACCACTAGCGCTTCTGAGTTTTCATCCTCCTTCTGAACAAAAAACGTCACGCGACACAACTTCTCCCCGCAAATATCTACACACAAAGGGCACAAAGTCTTCAATCCGACAGCCACGGACCCACAATGTGTCATGGGTAGCTTGATGTGATAAAGCTGCATGTTTGCTACTGCAAGGTGCCATCTGAGGTCACGGCCATGATAACATATTGGCCAACTCCTCGAAGCATACACTACGGCAATCGCTTCCTTCGCGATATCGGTTGTGACGTCCAGTCTTAAGCTACATAGAATTGTGGGTGAAGCTGGCGACCATCGTTTGACTGGCTTGGCCCGTAGTTGTAATTGATTGAATTCCTCTGTACATTCTCGAGATATATAATTCTTACCATTGGGTGTTTGTTGTGCCCGGGACAATCGGTGCCTTTTTTACAACATTCTAATCGCCTTTTCTTTCTTTGCCCCATTTCGCGTTGTGAAAAGCCAGAAGCCATAACCCGCAGAAAAGACCCCACACTCGGAGGGGTTGCTAAAGTGAACTGCAGAATGGGGAGCCTGTACGGAGCGTGCAACAACTTTGGATCGTAGCCATCGTCTAGACTCCTGTATCTGTCAAAAGACAGTGACTTGAGTCATCAGTCTGGATATTCTCGGATGGCCCACGTGGCCCTAGCTCTAGAGCATTTGTGGTGCCAAGAACGCCTTCTGCTCACTTGACGATAGACTAAGCGTGGGGGAAGGTTCTGGGATACCTCTTGGGACCTTTTGATCTTACCAACCTCCCAGGCTAACTGCTTAGAATTGTGATATCAGCGGACGGGTTTAAATACCCCCCTCGGGGTCGACCGAGAGGTAAAGCCTTGATCAACGCTTGAGAGCATTACTCATCAGTGAAAAATCCATCATATGCGGCACGGAAGACCGAGATGTTGATGCACAATGGATTTTTGTTACGAACACTCTAAAAAATCAAAATAGAAGGTTTCAATGCCGCAGGAGCGATGTGCTATCAATTATGCAATCATCTTCGTAGACTCCAAGCTCGTGCTCGACGAGTTCATAGATTGGTGGAGGGAGTCAGTCGAATAAAAGGCGAGCACTTTCGGTTCATGCAGCCGCTGACTTGGCATAAAAAATCGTGGAACATCCGACCTGCGTGTTGAGCATGGTCTAGGGAGGCTGGGAGGAAGGTCGCTCAAATTCTCCGCTCTGAGGTTACGTCACCGGGGTGAGATTTCCGGCCGTCACTGAGAGTTCTCATCAAAGCTTTTCTTGAAAGACACCAGAGGATTTGATCCTGGCGTCATAGGCGATCAGATTGACACTACGTGATGGCCGAAGTTACGAGCTTTGGGGGCCAACATATTCAATTTGTGTTTTAACCGAATTGGTGTGGTCATTCACGAGCAAGAGAATTCTAGCGTTGATACTCACATAGCTTGATACCGACCAGATTTTGCACAGAAACTTCGAGAGAAATACACAAAAGTGGATGAAACTGCATTCGATGTTGAGACTTTGCCACTGCATATCATGGACGGCAAGTGTCAGCGGGCTGACTCCATCCCTGAAACGCCAATAACAGTAATGGCTACACTTGGGCGGCGTCAGACCCTTGAGGCTGGACCTGGTAGGCTGAAAATGAATGGCCGCATTGAAGCAGCCGAAGAGCACAGGCGCGAGTTTATTTCTCCGCGAACTCTGGTATCGAGATGTCGTCGTTGTTTCATCGCCACAGTTCTGAATCAAATAATGGGTCAAAATCCATCCCAGGATCGCGACTCGATTCATGAATCTGTCCATAAGAAGTGACTTCGAGGCCGAAGCGTCAAGCATTTCTCAGCTGGTAATTTTCTTCGATGAGATACCTTTTACCTTGGCTGGGATATGCGCTTGCTGTTACCTTGAAGACATATTCGTAAAGAAGACACGTGGATAGGTAATTATACTCATCCAATCGCCCATTCCGCTTGAAACTCGAGATCTCCTGTTATAATTACCATACGTCTATCTGCTCAATCGAAATCCAAAGCTTCCATAGGCGCTAGACTTGATTGAGAACATTTCCTCGAGTTGCTCCCTCATTCCTTGGGAGCTCAAAGACGCGCAAAGATGGGAATATAAAGGCATATCTCCTTGAACAGAGGGACAAGTGACGAGTCCTTTGCTGAACGACCACTGAAGATTGCGCAAGTTGAGGGGAAAGTTGCGCCGGAGTATATTGAAAGCTGGAGTGAGAGCAGGGTTTTTGCTGTGCAGGAAACCCGGCAAGCGTTCCAGAGCTCTTTCAGAGTAGGGAAAATAGACTTTGTCAAACTTTGCTTGTAAAAGGTCTGCCATGTTTGAAGTCTATGATCTAGTACTCTGTATGCGCGAGCTGGTGGTTGTCCATCTGGAGATCGCGTGAGAGTGGCAAAGGTATTAGAGTCCTGTTGCAATGGACACTGCTGACTTTTCGATGCTTCTCCATGTCTCAGGTGCTTCAGATTTAAAACTTTTAACAAGTCGGCCACGAGACCTTAGCTACTGCGTTTGCTAATCAGCCAATTTTGATTAGAATGTAGCAAAGACCAATCGAGAAAGTACAATTTCGGCTTCTCCCTGGCTAACCTACGCGCGTTTGCAAGACTACCGGGTAAACCCTATCGAGTATGGCGTTCATTGGCCCTCTAGGACATGCAATAGGCAAAATACCATACGCAATGATGGACTCAGTGGCGCCTTGATCTAGTGGCGCCTTGGTAAGACTAATCTCATATCACAAATATCAACACTTTCGAAGGGCCACATCTATCGCCTACAGAAAGACCCACCTCAAACTCTTCCAAGACCTCTACCACTACATACGAAGTACGACTGTCATGTTATACTTCAAATACAACCTCTCAGCTGCAGAAATACCTGACTCAATAGATATGGTCAACCACTTTCTTCGTTAGACGACGCTCAGCGCGTTATCGGGATTGTCATAACGGCTCACAAACTAACATCCAAGCCTACTCATATTCCTACGCCCGAGCCTCAGCCTAGCACAACGCTCTTTAATTCTCTTATGATCATTGTCGTCTACCTCAGCACTGGAATCCGCTCTGACGCCTTTTTCGACCACTTGCTATGGCCTACATGGTACTACAATACAACGGATCCGCTGAAACTCCTACAAATGACCCTTCTCACGCCAATGGGAGGCCCACTACTAGGACCATGCATCCGTGCCTTCGACCAATTCGTCAGAGCCTGCTTCCATCTCGGAAGGCGTAATGGAGATATGCTGGGGACGGCCGTTTACGCAACCAGCATCAGAAACGCAAGATCTACGCGGAGAAAGGCTCTGATCACATGCTCGATGAGAAGGAATACGGATTCAGAAATAATCGCTGGACTCTTGCACTCCAACTTATGACCGTGAACCGAAACACTGGTTCAGACGCTAGGATTCTAGCTGCAAAGAAGCCTGTCAGCGCTAACCGCCTCGTCTATCACCTAAAGCTCTCACCAATGGACCCCTGCTGAAGCTATGAATTTCAGCTCTCTGCGCAAAGGGTCCATGATCCCAAGGTTTTGGACAATGAGCATGGAAATAAGCGCCTAAGCATATGCACCTCGCGGTGTTCCATCTAGTTATTTCGGGTTCATCAAGACTTGCAGTTTGTTAGGGCTTCGAAATGTTGGGAATACTTATATTCTTTTGTATGGAGAGCACTTCTGTTTCATCTCGAAGGATTGGCTCTCGTACGCTTGACCTAGATATTTTTGCTCCGCATTGCTGTACGCCGTCTTCACGGGCATGGGAAGCTTTGTTTCAGCAGTATCGACCATATGCTGTAGAGACTTGCCTCTTGCTTCGGCGTTCTTTATAGTAATTGGTCTCGATTGTTTTTCCGTTAGCTTTTGCCTCTGCTTTATCCTGGTCTGAAACTTGCCTTGGCTGCTTGAGTCTATCGAACTTTTCTTCCGGGGCATGTATCTCCCGATAGATTAGCACATCGATGGCTTATTGCTCGACTTCATTGAAGCCGCCCAGCCATTGAAAGGTTGAAGGTGCAACCTAGTAAGAGAATGGAGCAAAAGTCTTGTATATATAGAGGAAACACTCGCCAGATCCCTGTTTGGAAACCTACCAGAAAAACGTTTCTAAGGGTGAGTATCTTTGATAGATGATATATGATGCTCAAAAAGCACTTCAAAGTAGATATAGTCCATTTGGAAGCGTTGATGAACCCCAGATCCTCTTGCCCTAGAACCTCTGTATATGCTCAACTCCAATCTC
The DNA here is from genome assembly GCA_003521265.1 of Cetradonia linearis. NCBI lineage: Eukaryota > Fungi > Ascomycota > Lecanoromycetes > Lecanorales > Cladoniaceae > Cetradonia > Cetradonia linearis. The sequence continues at coordinate 9,467 of QKZZ01000687.1, forward strand.
TCATCCATCTCAGTTTTCAACCAATTCACAACTCCGATCCGTCTTCAAAGTCATTCAACAGACGAGCAAACCATTCGTCCTCTGTTTCACCCTGCTTATTGATTTTTCCCGCCGGCAAATCGCGCCATCCTTTACTCGGTACCTTCAAATATTCGTGATCCTCACAGAGTTCACAGCCGTCTTTCCTGATTTCGCGAGTCGTGTTATACTTCTCCATACAGGGGAAACACAGATCGATGTTCCTACATATAGAGCAGACAAAGCGTATACAGTCCGTTTCCCCTGGTCTCGGCAACCATACGTCGCACATATCGCATGCTGCAGACAATCCATCTTCTAGGGATTTTCCAATGGCCCTCTGCATATCTTGCTCAAATGCGGTGCAGGCGTCCTGCTTCCTGTTCTGAAACAGCAATAAGCGACCAAGCAGGTCATAGCAAATGCCTTCCTCAAGCCTGAACTTCACTGCCTCCATAGTAGAGATTTTGGTGGGTCTGTGCAGTGCAAACAGCATGCCTTGCTGGAGTGTATCTTTGACTGCTGATGGGTCCTTCGCGTCGGTAAATGTAGAGTGTGGTAGCGGAATGTCCAAGCGGAGCGAAGCTGCCCAGTCGAAGCAGTTTCGGCCATAGTAATCCAGTAGGGTCGGGTCTGCACCTGCATCAATTAGTACTTTAGCAACCTCAATATTTCGATGTTTGATAGACCGGCAGAGAGCTGTTTCTGCTAGGTGGCCTCTCTGATTAACATTGGCGCCGGCATCCAATAGGACCTTTACAGATGGTAGATGATCACAGTAAATTGCTACATGGAGGGCTGTATTATCATATCCGTCGGTCAGGGGGATTAATGCTCCATGATCTAGCAAGAGTTTGAGCATCTCGGGGTCTCTCGTGCTAAGGTGCAACGGCGTCCTCATTGCTTCGTCCGTGGTATTAATATCAGCACCATAGTCGAGCAGAAGCTTAACAGTGCCTTGATGTTGGGTTCTGACTGCCATCATCAATACTGTAGATCCTATGTTATTTTTGTCTTCTATTTTTACCCCATTGTCGATGAGAAGCTTAACAATTCTCTCGTGACCATTTCGAGCAGCCTTGTGTAAAGGAGTATTTCCATCTCTGTCACGGCTATGGAGGTTGGCTCCTCTTTCTATGAGTAGCTCAACAACACCCTCGTGGCCGTTAATAGCAGCTCGGTGCAGTGGCGTGTTCCCTTTACTATCTTGAACTTCGATATGACCTCCGTAATCGAGTACGAGTACCACAATAGGGTTGTGTCCGAAAGTTGCAGCGGATATCAAAGGCGTGCTTCCGTCCTCAGTGCGAGAATTAGCCCCTGCGCCATGGTCCAAGAGCAACTGAGCGACTTGTTCGTAGCCATTCTCAGCAGTAAAGTGTAGACCAGACCAACCTCGACAGTCACTTGTGTTGACATCGGCTTCACGGACCAGCAAGCATTTGACCAAATTGTCTCGACCATGTGCTGCCGCTATAGAAAGAGGAGTCATGCCTCCCTGCGTAGGAGAGTCCACGTCTGCCCCATGATCTAAGAGCAAGGTAACGATTTCTTCAACTTCTTGTCCTGCAGCGCAATGCAATGCTGTCCACTTGTCTCCACCGGTAAGAGCATTACGATCCGCATCATGCGTCAACAAGCATCTTGTTGCTTGCACTCTACCATATTTAGTTGCCATGTGAAGGGCTGTCAAGCCCTCATTAGTTGCAGAATTAATATCTGCTCCATTGTCCAACAGTGTCTCAATGATTTTAGCCGAATCTGCAAATGCTGCCTCATGAAGTGCAATCGGGCGGCTTCCTGTTGCACTCATGATTCCCGCGCCTGCACGTATGAGGCGTTTGATGATCCGACAAGCCTTTGCTTCCGGGACATCTACCGCCAGACTTGCTGATGCTGCAATGATACAGTTGTTCCAGTAACCGCCGCTCAGGTTAGCATTAGCACCATTTTCGAGGAGCATATTGACGATATCTTCATGGCCATACGCAGAGGCAGCCTGTAAGGCAGTGCCAAACCCACTTGTGGCATAGACAAAATTTACATCTGCTCTATTGTCTAAGAGAAGCTTGACACAATCCGTATGACCGGAGGACGCTGCAGCTTGCAAGGGGGTTACACGAGGACCGCCTTGAATATTCACGTCCAATCCACAGCCGAGGAGGTAATTTATTGTTTCAAACATACCTAATAAAGAGGCATAGTACAAAGGATTGGGGTAAAAATCCCCAAACATTTGCATGTACTTCTCGAAGTTCCCGTGAGATTGTGCTCCGTCCATTTCCGAAAACGTAAGCCATCTGGAGGCGGCTGGATCTAGTAGTGCATTGCAAAGCCGAACCACGGGTTGAGACCATGGCTGAGCTTGAACTAGGTGTGTCGGCATGTGGAAAGCAGCATAACGTAGAAAAGCGTGCTTTTCGGCCTTGGTATTGAATTGAGAAATGGTAGAATGATCTTTTTGCTGAAAATCCTTGAAGCAGAGGTATCGAAGACAGCTTTTCGTTATTAGCTCGTGTGCTCGATACTTGTCCGTAAAGCATTCCCTAGCAAGAGCCAGGAAAATTTTGTCCACGGTCGTAGACAGGTATTCCTTGACGGTGAAATGCACAAAGTGGACTGTCTGATTTTGGATAGGAATGTCGGCCTCTCCACCTCGAAGATCAACCAATGAGCCGCACAATCCTAAGATCTGCTCATCTGTGTAATCCTTGTCCCAGGTTTCAGGTAGGTCCTCATGAGGAAGCAACTTATCCAGCGATTCGTCATCTATTGCGGATATTAGCAGAGCTTCTGCCAACTCCCGGATAGTGAGCGGCCTTGCAGCGTAGAGCACCCAACGAAGTATGGACAGTGCGCGGTCTCTATCCTCGCTTTCAAGCTCGAGGATAGTCTGCAGGTCTCTTCCATAAGCTTCATCAAGTCCACTTGGCGTATTCTCGATGATTGCACGTAGTTTAGAATTACCCATTGTTGACTTTGGTTTCAATCGAGGTTGAATGCGACGAAGATATAAGAACATACCGTCGCACTTTTCAATGAGACGTGCCACTATATCGTCTCTAAGTTCAATGGTCCTTTTATGAAAAATTTCGTTGACGATTGTTCTAGTATAAAGTCGAATGTCGTCTTGAGTATCTTCTCGCGTGATCCCATATGTTAGCCAGCATGGCGACGATGCCTTCTGAGTGTGTAGAGTTCGACGATACCGGTTCCGTACATCCGCATTTCCTCTGCTGACAATCAAGATACGCGCGTTTGTATGCTCTATAGAATCTTCCAATGCTTTCAAAAACCTCTCGCGAGCATCCATAAGCGTATGACTTCGGGGATCTATCTCATCTTTCATGCATTCGTCGAAGCCGTCGACCACAAACACCAGGCCGCTGAGACCCACGTTCAGGCGCTTGAACAGTAGCCATACATCCAGTTCGGTTGCATGAGTAACATTGTCAAGGTCCAAAGCCTTGGGGTACTTGCCAGTGTATGTCTCTCGCGCTATTGAAAGAGCGTTGTCGTTTGACATCAGAAGTTGCGATATCCATGATCTAACAATGTTCAGTGGTTGCCGCATTCTTTCATCACCAAAATAGCAGAAAAAGAAACCCAACTCTTCGTGTACGGTATACCGAAGGTATTCGGTCAGCCATGCTGCTAAAATAGTCTTCCCAAAACCTGGGTAGCCATAGATCCACAGAATTTTTGCAGAATTCGAATCTGGAACTAGTCTCATCCAATTTTGTAACTCTGAGCGTTGTAGAATCCATTCACACGTTCCTTGCACGCGTGCAATCAGTGCCCGTTCGTACTCATTGTCAGTGAAGATTGCATCTATCCATTGAAGTAGTTGTTCACGCCCAACTGTTACGGAAAACTGCTTTTGCAGACTTGTTGACAGAGATTCGACTTGTAGACTCAGGTCACTCATACTATTCAACAGCTTCGATGTTCCTCCTTCCAGGAAAGTGGAGATCTTTCGTAAATCTAGTGATACCTAAGCACATCTTTATAGATGCAGAGCTTAGAGACTTACATTCTGTGTTGATCAAGCCCGCGATGTTCTCGACTACCGCTTGCAATTCGTTTATGTTTTCCATATACCTCCTAACGCTAATTTCAGAGGTCTGAATTATTCCTCGAGCAAGTCGCCCTGTAATTATATTAGCATTAGACAAACCGCACAGAAAACATTGTTGGCATTACCGCCGGTACTTCTCGCATAATATATCAGGGATTGAGCTAGGAACACCAAGATGGACGTGTAGAATCGGACCAGTGCGCCAGACAGTTGCTCCTCCAACAGAGATTCTCCTTTCAGGTACATGGCTTCAACAAAGGCGTATCGAGTAATAAGACTTGAAATGCGCTCGAGGCCTTCGAACATGGCTGTATACGTCTGACTCTCATTGACGGCTGCCTAGTACAGCTGGTTAATCAAACTGGAGATACGCATCGTGGGGCTGAGGGCTTGAATGGCGAAACGTTTAATGACAAAATAGTAGAGCAATACTCATGTATTTGCAGGGACTTTACGGCGCGGTTCTTAGAATTTTCAAGATTTCCTACCACTGTCGCTTGAATTTCATCACGTACCTGGAGCACCAAACGCACGGCAGCCCAAGGAAGTGAAGCATGTGCCGAATCATACTGGCTAAGAATGTCACCAACGTTTTTGAACTTGTCAATCGAATCAGTAATCCTTTTAAAAACGTCTCGTAAGACGATTTCACGTCCATCCTTTCTCTTCAACTTCCACTGCTTCTGATTTGCCAAGCCCTGCTTCTCGTGGACAATCACAAGTATTTCTTTCAGAGCATTGAGCTTGTCAGCTTGCGAGAACCTTATTCGTTGTTGGTCCTCGCTACTCAAGAGCCTCATCGCTTTAGTCCAAAGATCTTCTCCCTGTCTTTGCTGTCATGTCAGTCAGAAACTTACTTCCCAGACCTTGATAACATCGACTCACAAAGCTGCCGTACTTGCTCTACCTAATATTGCATCCCTTCCTGCAGGATTACTCATGCTGGTCATTCTGATAGCCGGACTAAAGGAACAGTGTCGATTGTGCTAACAAGGCTACTGATGCGCTGTGTCTAGTTTTCCCCTACAGTGAGGATACTGAATGCTCAGGAGAAGCGCAAGTGGGCAATGCAGAAGAATAAAAACCAAGACGAAAGATAATGACACATATACGCAGCTTGGAGTGAAGACTTTGGAGTTAAACATGTGAGAGAAGATGAGGAGAGCACATAAATGGGGCGTCGGGCGTTAGGCATAATACGGCTAGAGAAGCTGTAGGTATCGATTGGAGGTGGGCGTGCCCGGTCGCGGGGGGCCAAAATGATCCGGACACTACCCCAAAATAACCTCCAATGTGAGGCAAGAGGCCTGATTTCAATGATATTAGGGAATGTCAGCCAGGGATAATTGTCCTCCGCAACTCAGCTAGCCTATGTTTGTACAACGGTATTAAAGACTGGAGCTGTGAATCCAAGTTGAAAGTATTGTTGTCCCAATTTATGCGGGGCCTTGGCGATGACTAAGCAAACGGACCAAAAACGCCGCCCAATACCCTACTGTAAACTTGCCTTGAACCAGTATACGTTCTGGGAGGCCGAATGGGACAGAGCGACGCTGCTTGATAGCAACATTTCAGCATCATTGGTCACGCGCCATCCCCCTCGTTACAGCCAACATCGACTGTGAGTCCATCATTTAAACGTGGTAGTGTGAGATGACCAACTACACCAAAAAGCGCACGCTC
>QKZZ01000690.1:0-10452 GCA_003521265.1 Cetradonia linearis
CCCACCCACCAAGCCTACGCCTTCCAACTCTGCGAACAAGAACTAATGCCCTACTGGCCCGGCTGGAAATCTCTCCGCGACCCCCAATACATGGTACAGAACAAATTCGCGCCGATCAATCGCGCGACGCATCTAATTCTACAGAAGAGGATGCCAGGGTATATTATGTTTGTCAAATTGGCGAGGGCGTATTTGTTGGCGAAGAAGAGGAGAGGAGGGGAACCGAGTGTGAGGAGTTTGGTGGGAATGGCGCCAAGGACGGTGGATACGGTTATTAATATGCCGAGATTGGAGGATGCGCCGCAGACTTTGATATTGAGGGGGGGTGGTGGGTTGATTTCTAGGCCAGTAGAGCTGGGTAAATGAGAGTCGGATGCGAGGGCTGGTGAAAGGACAAGTTGATTTGTATATATTTTAGGAAGATGTTTGGCTTTTTAAATGTATATAAAGACGGTAAATGTCAGCAATGTATATAGCAATAAGCATGTTATTTCTACTTTTCAAATCATTGGTATCTCGAATAAAGGTCGAATTATCCGAAATTGGGAGGGCTCATGTTCAACTGAGTTAGAAGTACAAAGTACGCTTTGATTATGCTGTGAGATCTCATTCTCATTGCTCTATATTTTCCAGCATATTTTCTTTTTATTCTATAATTTCTAGCAAATCCACTAGAGCCACCAATTCCCAATATAAAAGTCATAACTCCCTTTTCCCCCTTTGCCCTAAGACACCGTCTTCTCCACCATCCCAATTTCCCACGTCTTCCTCAACTCCTCCCTCAATGAGTCACAAATCTCCGGCGTATACGGTGCCAACAGCCCCTTGGGCAGCTTCCCCCCAACACCTGCATGACCGCCACCCCACACGGCACAGAAACCAACTTTGCCATCGCACTATACACCTCCGGATCCCCATACTCATACAAAGTACTCGTCCTCGTCTCCTTCCTCCCATCCTTATGCTCGATCTTAAACCGATGCTGCAAGAAGACTAAATCGCGCTCTTTCTCCTCATAAACCATTTTCGTTTCTAAAGTAGCGCAGAGTGCGTCCAGGGGGGTGGAATGCGGGTCAATAGGTTCGGCGGAGAAGAGGCCAATCCAGCGGAGGCATTCGAGGATGCGGGTTTTTTCGGGGGTGGATTTGAAGGTTGTTCTAGAGGAGATGGCCTAGATGAGATCGGCTTCGGAGGAGGAAGAGCAGTTAAGGATTTCGGCGGTTGCGTCTTTCCACTGCAGAGGCTTGTCAGACGGTTTCAGAAAGTCGAGGGGTTCCTGGGAGAGGAAACCCATGTCCACGAGGACGCGAATGAGTTCGGGGAAGCCGGCGTAGCGCAGGGTGCCACGGATTATGGTGCTGGCTTCTGGGATGGAGTATTTTTCTTTGAAGGGAGTGGAGTCGCGGTTGGGGTAGGCGACGAAGGCGAAGCCTGTGTAGCCGGTTGAGTAGGATTCGGCGGAGGCTTGCCATCTTGGAGGAAGCGGGCGGTGTTGCCTAGGGCGAGAAGCATACCACGAGCACTCCAGGAAAATTTGCATCCTAAGGGGTTGTAGCTGGCTTCTGCAGACCACCGCAGTAACTCAGGAAGCAGTTGATTTTCCGCCAGCCTTGTGGACTTCGTCGATGGTCTTTATTGCGTAAAGGTGGTCGATCCCTGGGTCCAAGCCTATTTCATCCATCACTGATATGTCTGCCTCCATTATCTCTTTCTCAAGTTCTTGCATTGGCTCGCTGAAATAGCTAGTTGTGACCATATTAACCTTCTTCCGGCAAGCAGACTTTATATCAAGAGCATGGTAGGTGTAAGGAATGAGACTTATAACCACTATTTCCTTATTAGTCATATCAGTAGAGCAACTTCTTATGTGGAATTCACCATCAACCTTCTCCACCTCATCATCTAAGGCCTTCTCGTCGTTCAAATCCAAAGAACAAGGCCTGGCTCGATTCACACCTTTGCAGAGTTTCCGGCGGTTTCTAGAGTTCTGCACGCTGATCAGTGTCAAATGAAAGCCCTGATCTTCCATTGAATAGCCATACCGACAGTAACCTCAACGCCCTTGTCACTAAGTAGAGTCAAGGTAGGCTTGACCACGAAGCCTGGTCCAAGGAGGAGCGCTTTTCTGACTGAATGTTAGCGGGGAATCAGTCAGAAAAATGGAAGTGACATACTTGGAAGATATAGTCAAACTTGAGAAAATGCTTTGCATTTTGTCAATTGGTATATACCTCAATATTTGCAGCCGTGGGGAATTTGATAGTCCTCGGATAAACGTTTTCCCGGCAAGCGAGGACTTTTGCCCGCACAATCCGTACCACAACGCCCTTCATCACCTTCAACTCAATATCTCGAGCACGATCGCGGGGAAGACCGCAGCCAGTAAGTCAATAATCTGTACCATCTTCCGTCCGCCTGCTACATATACTGACGCCTCATCTCAACCCGCAGTGCAGATGTAAGCACTCTTCAATTCGCCCTCCGCCTCCATCGTCATCTAACCCACCCACCCACAGCTTCGTCAAAACCCTCACGGGCAAAACGATTACCCTCGAAGTCGAATCCTCCGACACAATCGACAATGTCAAAGCCAAAATCCAGGATAAGGAAGGCATTCCCCCAGACCAGCAGCGTTTGATCTTCGCGGGGAAGCAGTTGGAGGATGGGCGTACGCTGAGTGATTATAATATTCAGAAGGTGTGTTGAAAGTATTCGAAGTCATCCCAATGCATTTGAAAATAATACAGAATTCAAATGGGGAAATGAGAGATGGATAGACTATTTGAGGGTATTACTAAAACCATATCTCCACTAGGAATCAACCCTCCACCTCGTCCTCCGTCTCCGTGGCGGTATTATTGAGCCCAGCTTGAAGGCTCTCGCTAGCAAGTACAATTGCGAGAAGATGATCTGCCGGAAATGTTACGCCCGTCTCCCGCCCCGAGCTACCAACTGCCGCAAGAAGAAGTGTGGACACACGAACCAGCTCAGGCCAAAGAAAAAGCTGAAGTAGATATTGATGAAGGAGTGCAGGGATGGAGGGGTGAAGGGGTTCTGCTTCTGTGTATGCTGCTTGCAAATCAGATTCGACAGGTAGCATGAACATGATCAGAGTCATCTATCTTCATGATCCATTTTCGTGTGCAAATTGACGAAATGAACATCCGAAACAAGTGATTTTCATACGCATAATCATCTCCACGTTACAAAACACCCCTCATTCTCCTTTCAATCACTCTCGCCAAACGTCCCAACCACCCTTCATCACTCACATCCACAAGCTCCCCCGCCAACTCCCTAAACCTTCCCCACCTCTCCTCCACACTATCGAAATCCGTATGACTCTCCAGATCCGGTTCCACATTCAACATACCCCTAATACACCCTTCCCCTCCCCTCTCCAGCACCCGCTGAAGAATATCGCCATTGATATGCATGAAATGCGGCGTCGCAGTCGATGGCTCTAGGTGCCGTTTGAAAGGTCGTTTGCCAGCGAAGGGGCAAATGAGTGGGTTCCGCTCGGCCATGTTTTGGATGAAGCGGAGGACTTTCCATCCGGAGGTTAGGATATCGAATTGGCGTATAGTGCCATCTGCGCTGGTTCCGATAACGGTCTCATTGCTTGATTCTGGTGAGGTGGGGTGGTACCAAGCCGGTTTGGCGATACGCTTGAGGTTGGTAACAGAGCTTGGTAGTGCTGCTTCAAATACAGTGCTCATGGCATTGTCTATTCGTCTTTCGGGTGGTTCCCATAGACCGACCACTGTGTTGTTCATGTCTGAGGCCAGAAAAAGGGAGTGCTGGGGTATGTGGATATGATGGAGGCCATTTCGTGCTGATTGGTCCCCATACTGGTAGGTGAGTTTGCCGTCTTCGTACCGGTACACTATTAAAGATTCTCGACCACTGGAGACATATATGAGGGGTTCCACTATGGTGATATGGCGTGCTGGCGACCGCATTGCAGCTTTGACCGGTAATTGCCATTTGATGCCAGATGGGCCGGAGTCCAGAGTTTGTATGCAAAGTTCGTTGCCGCTGCAGTAGACTAGCGACTTTTCGTCGGGGTAAACAGCAACCGAATATACATGACCCTCAACCTGGAGCCTCTTTTTTATGATAAGTTTGGGGCAGCTGCCTCCGTCTTGACTGATTGCTAAGAATAGTAAACGGCTTAATCGCTTTTCAGCACGGGTAAACATTGTATTCAAGACCAGCATGTGGTACTGATTCCCATCAACAAGTGGAAACCATTCAGTGACACCTAGGAAACGCTCACCCGGCCTACGTTCTGCAGCCATAAGAACATCATTATGAACGTTCTCATCTGGTGTTGTATCTGGTTCGACATCAAATGCATCAGGCTCACTCCGGGAAGCGGCTTTCTTGTCTGGGTCGCAAAACGCTATTCTAGAGAAGAACATACGCTTTGTTGTGCGATATACGGGAACCTCATTGTAAAGGACAATAAGTTTCTGAAGATGCGTGGAGTATATGACTCGGCTGGGAGTACCACCGATTGGTAGTCGCCGAGGGACCATTTCCGGCCTCAGACTTTGCTCTATTGAAACTGTGTGCAACTGATTTCCATCCACGCAGAAAAGGGAGCCTGCCGTAAATCCTGGGACGTTCCTAGGAAGCCAAGAATCTACAGCCTGAGTAATCGCAGAAAGCGATCCATGTTGAAATTCAGGATCCTCCGTATCAGTCAACAGTATCCTATGGATGCTGGCTGGACATCTGACTCCGTTATGATATTCCAAAGTACATAGTATTTCTTCGCAGTGAACAATGACTCTGGTCTTCTGTGTGGTGTCAGACAAGACTGTGACCGAAGTATGTCCGATATTCAACTCTTCTAAGAAGACTGGAATATGCCTGGCACCCAGATAAAGTGTACGTATAGTGCCATTGCGAAGTCCACATACTAAGAGGTGGGTTGGTTGTTCTCCTTCCTTGTTGCTTGAGGTGGTGACAACGAGACTGTCGCATATTGCGTACGAGCCCGGAAACTTATACGTCATGGACAAATCGAGACGGGATCCAGATGGATCGGTGGAAACGACTAGGAGTTCACTCTCGAGGTTGCTGACGAAAGCCAATAGATCATCCCCAACATTCTTAAGAAGGATTTTTGAGGGTTGACTTTGCAAGGGTATTGTCTTCAATGGCACGTATTCATCTGCTAATTCACCCAATTGTAGGTAGAACTCCTCAGCTTGCAGTATGGCTAGAAGGATTAAAGGTGTGTCCGCATTTGCATAGATGCTTCCCGCTACTACTCTTGAGTCTGCAAAATTGTAACAGTAACTTGCTTCATTTGCATGGTCCTTGTCCTCTGCCTTGATATTTTCCTCATCCTCCACCATTATTGCCTGTTCTTGTGCTTGAGCTTGATAGTGACCCTGTTCTTCCGCTTGTTCATGGAGTAACGGGGGTACAGGTAGGATCGTGATCCTAATCGAATTCTCACTGACTTGGACGAAGCCTCTTGTTGTACTGCATGCAGCAATCGTCCTGGCATTGTACTCCAGTCCTAGGTCCACATTAACAACTCGCGGTCGACCCTCTAGTGGCATGTGTAGAAGAAACGTCCGCATTGGACATGATATTAGGACGTAGGTATGATCCTTCAGTCGTTCCCTGTACTCTTGCTGCTGATCAGCTTCTTCAAAAAAGTGGTGAAAAGCCCATATGTTCAACACATCTCTATTTACTTCATCACTGAGATCATGTGTTCGGAGAGCTTTCTGCGCTGCGTAACCATATCGCAGGTCTGTGATTGCGCCATGTCTACCCCTACCAGTACAGGCGAACATTCGTTGTTGCCCCATCAACGGATTACCCTCTGTGGCTATACTTCCCACGGTCCCAGAGAACTCAGCTGAAGCGTTGATAGTCGCAAGACTATTCAGAGGTGTCCAATTTGGTATAGTAGCGAGAAGTGTAGGATCCACGCGAGGACCCGACCTCCATAGGCCCCCTTCGCTCATGTCGCCGCCCGCAACAAAAAGATCGACTTTGGTCGGGCCCACATCCAAGATCGCAAATGCGGTATCGACGTTGATACCTAGCCTGCCAGCTTTGTGTGTGCTGTCTAGCATATGCTCAATGTTTAGGATTGTCAAGTATTGCACGACACCGTCCTGTCGGCATAAGAATATACCATCATGGTTCGCAGTAAATGTCTCTGTGAGTTTTCTCATCGGTCGGGCCCACTGCACCCATACCGGCCGACTTCCAGAGATGCCTTGTTCTTCGGGATCTTTTAGCTGATCAAGTCGTTGTACATACCGACTTGGAGTTCCTGTTAACAGATCCTTGTAGAGCGTAATACGCCTTTCACAAACCACCATGAATGCTGTGAAATGTTTGAGGGGAATCAAAAGTAGCGGGAGTATCTCGTCTTGAGGTAAGCTTTGCGCACGTGCTCTTAATTGCGACCGGTGCAAGCTCATCCCAGAGTTCCACTCATACCAGAGCAGCCTAGTCTTACCATTCTGTGATACAATAAGTAGTAGAATGATTTGGCCAGGGTCATTTTGTGATGGATACAGGAATTCCATTTTCAATATAGAGGCACCAGTTGGAACATTTGGAAGACATCTCTCCTTCAAAGCATATACGTTAGTCATGATGCTACAGTTAAAGTGTGACATTGCTATGTACTGCTTGGGGAGTGCTCACTTCTTTGATTGGCTTGAATTCTGCGTCTTCTGCGAGCGCTTGTCTCATGTTTGACATTGAATGTAGGGCATACACATACACAATTCCTTCTTGAGCTGCAACCGCTATTGCCCGGGACCTGGGGATGTCAGAGATTCCTTTGCTAGATCTCCCGTGGAACTGACTTTGGATCAACGGCTATATGCTCACCAAGCTTTTCCAGCGGCGATTGTGCGGCTGGAAGCTCTTTTTGGCAACAGATGAATTGTGGTTGATCCGATGCTCCACTGACTGCACAGAAAAAGACAAGCTTGTTCGATTCCAATGCAAGAACAGCAATATGAGGTGGGATTTCTGGCGCAAATCCCTGAATAACGCGAAGGGGCCTTTGCAAATTTTCATTGTCGTGGTATTCCCAAAAATCGCAGATCATGCCATTTCTTTCCCTTAATCTCTCCTGGTCTGCAAATTTGTCTGGATCAGCGAGCTCCCTCGGATCTCCCAGAATTCTTGCCGACCTAATTGGAGCGTCGAAGTCATTCTTAATGGCGATATCCTTCAAGGTGTAGTCCCCAAATGCCTCTTTAATTGCAACAGCATCGGCAGTGATAAATAGCACATCATTCTTAGTTTCGTACCGTATTCTTGCAGGGATGATCCACTTGATCACAGAACTCCCAACGAGAGTGCGGGTAACAAGCCCAAAAGACGGGGTCTTTGCCAAACTAAGTGATGATGATGATAATAATGCAGTCTTCTCTTTGCGTTGAGGCTCTGTGTTTCTGGCCCTAGCTTGATACGGGTCTATGTTTCTCGTAACCCACCGCCCATTTTCAAATACATTTGTCTGAAGCGACATGTTTGTGGAAACAGCTACGTGACGAGGTTCACGGATTTGACGACATCACTAGAGAAGTAGACGGAGAGAGATGAGCAGGTGAATGCACACTCAACAAGACTCAGCCCCTCATGGCTTGAGGAAACCAAGATAATTGGCCGCCCAAGGAGTTGGCAGGCTTGGAAGGGAAATATTGCGCTTGACAGAAAGAGGAAGCCAATTGGATTACTCGCTTAGCATGGCACGAAAAGGGAATTGCACCCTACCAAACCGGTTCGGTTACAGCCTTCCAGTTCCTAAAGCACGAGTTGTTTCTCTGATTTCATAAACCTCGTACATGAAGAGGGCGGGGTAAAGGCCCCGATCATGCGCTTTTGGAGGGTAAGGTGGCGAGAGAGGCTGAGCCAACGATAAACAATGATGATCACCGAAGTGGCATGAGCAGATAAACCGGTAAACGATGCTGCACCTAGTACACTGTGATCGTTATTGGCCGAATCAGAAAGAACAGATTCTGGGGCATGTAGGATCCTGCGAGCAGACGTGATTCGGCACGCCAGAACTGCAGTGTGCAGATACTATGCTATTGATTTCTTTTGTGGATTGGGAAATGGCAATTCTACCTCGGCTGTCGGGTCATCACGGCTCCTGACTCATATCTCCAGCGCCCTCCAGATACGAGATACGAGATACGGGCTGTTTCAATGGCACTGCTGTTCGATGGTGGGGTTGTGTGGTGTGGGAAAGGTGATGGTGTGGTACCGTAGCGCTGGGAGCGCTACAAGCTCGCTGGAACCTTGCCCTTTCCCGGCGCTAATAGATACATAAAACATGGATTAGCCACTAGAGACGATTGCCTTGCATTAACTCGTATCATTAGCCCATTTGCCATTCACGTGATCATCATACGGACAATGTCGTGGTGCATATCTTGTGAGCAGCGAATCTCGAATCTCATGATGAGTATGAGTCCGGAGGAAGGTGCAAACCCGCTCAGCCCTACCAATCCCGCCCGTGTAGATAAAACTCAAGAGAAAGATACATTATCACAAGAAGAGCAGGACAAAGTGGCTCAGATCATTGATGCTTGCACAAGACCTCGAGACCTTGACCAATTAATTGCTCTTTCTACTGCTACTGGAGGTCTTATCAATGACGAGGTACGGCGAATAGCTTGTATGTTTTAGCACAAGCATACCAAAATATTCCTTCGGGGCTCACACCGTACGCAGGGCCGGTGCTATTCGGCTATGAATCGATATCTGATACGACTGATACTGCCCGATCATGGCGAGAACTACCGCGACATAAAGATGAAGATCAAGTCGGACTTGACGTCAACCGATCTTTCATCTACTATCCACAAAGTTTGGCTACCCGAAATCTTCAAATAGTTATATATACTAATTAAGCTATAGATGAATCCGAGAAACAGCTGGAATTTCGGAAGCAGGAGCTTTCCTCTGTGATCACGCAGGTCTTGAGAGAGCATCCGATGTTATGCTACTTCCAAGGGTTTCACGATATTGTCCAAGTGTTTCTGCTTGTCCTTGGCCTCGAACAAGCTCCCAATGCCGTAGCTCATCTATCGCTACTGCGTATCCGTGATTTTATGTTACCTTCTTTATCAGCATCCCTGGCTCATCTGAATCTCTTACCAAGCATCTTGTACGCTGAGGACTCAAAATTGTGTCAGCATCTGTCGCAGACACAGCCATTCTTCGCTTTAGCAGCTACGCTCACCTTATATGCTCACGATATCCAGGAGTATGGAGACATTGCTCGATTATTTGACTTCTTGATCGCTCAACCAGCTGTGGTTCCTATCTACTTCTTCGCAGTTATTGTACTCTCCAGGCGAGAAGAGTTATTTGAGATTCCTGCCGATGAACCGGAAATGCTTCACTCGGTTCTGTCAAAGCTGCCAAAGCCTCTCAACTTAGAGCAATTGATTTCTAGCACGATGATGTTATTCGACAACAATCCTCCAGAAAAACTGCCAAGGCGAGCATGGGCCAAGATCTCTCGTTATAGTGTGCTGAAAACCACTTGTGGAACACAGAGAGATCAATCTCTTAAGGACGGAAAAGTGCTTTTCGAGATGCAAGTTATACAACTACGTCGCGCAGAATTACGCAAAAAGGCTTTGACTCAAATCTGGAAATATAGACGTCCTGTTGGTGGCATTGGATTGGCAGTGTTTGTTGGTATCTTATCACTTTGGCTTGGCAGAAGGGGAATAGATAATTTTCCGGCGTCTGGTGGGAAGAGACTTTGGGAAGTCTCGAGGTATTTCTATCAAAAGTTATAGGTGCCTTTATAAAAGTTCATGAGATATGAGATCTGGGTAAGTCTAACCGAGGTCTTGGCGATCTCGAGACACGTCTACCGAAAATAAAGTCAGCATACTATGATTTTGGGAACGACCAGCTACACGTACTGTACATAAAGCGATGGCGAATAGAGGCTACGATGTCGTCGTAGATGTGGACGAAGGAGTAAGATAATACTTCAAGAGCTGCTATCAAATCAAGTGCTAATCGCAACACCAGGGGGATCTCGGTCATACCGACCTCCAGGAGGACCTCGAATTCCACTCTTCAAGTAGGAATCTCACCCTATGTCCTCGTACATTTTCTAACAATCAACATCAGATTTCAATGATCCCCCAAACTCCCGCTCCAAAATCTCACCCGACACCTCAGGCCCATTTGCCGACGGTCAAAATCCTACCCCTTCAAAACGCTTCCTCTGGACCCTATCCTTCTACGCACAATTCTTCGATGTTGACACCTCAGAGATCCTTCGCCGATGTACATCCTCTCTCTATCCTCGAGCTCCATTCCTCGACATTTTAGACGGCAATCCTGATCTCTACGGCCCCTTTTGGATCGCAACTACCCTTGTCTTCATCCTCTTCCTCACTGCTACAATAAGTCAATACCTGG